>JAODTR010085342.1:0-14430 GCA_025399935.1 Amblyopsis rosae | reverse complement strand
AGATTGTCTTGACCAGGACCACACCCCTAAATGCATTGAAGCAACTGCCATGTGATTGTTGATTAGATAATTGCATTGATGAGAAATTGAACTGGTGTTCCTAATAATCCTTTAGGTGAGTGTAAATGTCAGTACGTTTTACATAGTGATCTGCAGTGTATATATTTGTTGATAGAGGGCACAGTTGAGCTATGAAGCCAAATGTTTTTGCATCACTCTTTAGTATTTAAACTGTGCCCAGTGGACTTAACTTTTGTAATGGTATGTTATTTCTTCCCCACATCATTCTCACACAAGAGAATTTGGTGTTTTAACAAGTACATAGACACACAGATCTGCATTTCAGTAAACGATGTATTGATGATTTTGACCAACATTTGTGTCAACGAAAAAAATACTAGCTGTGAAAGAGAATGAAGTAGAGGGTCAGAATGGTGACAGGAGAAGGAGTGAAGAGTTCGAGACACATTTAAATGTAAATACACTGTGTGTGTGTGTGTGTGTGTGTGTGTGTACTGTTGTATACACACAAAGAGAGAGGCAGTATGGGATGGAGGGAGTGGAGCAGTCATGCGAGGGAGGCTTTAAGATGGAGGTAAAAAAACAGAGCGCAAAATACAAAGAGATAAGGAAAAGCAGGGGTCAAAAGCGGGCATAAAACGGATATAACATCCTTAAAACATCAACGTGCTCTAAAAATAACCCTGGCGTAGACCCCGGAGAGCTGGGGAAGGGGAGGGGGGTGCTGGAGGTGGAGCAAGGAGAGGTTGAAGGAAAACTGAAAAACTAGCCTGTTGAACAGTAAAGAGCAAAAATAAAGAAATAACATTGAGAGTGAAAAGAAAGAGTGAGATAGAAGAAGACCTCAAAGTCACACTATGTATGCACTTGTTCATGACCCTCTAGAGTAAACAAGAAACACAAATATACTATTTGAGGTAAGTCATATAGAGTACATCATGAATCACAAGCACAACACTGTGTTTTTCAACTAGTGTACGTTTATATTTGCTCACTGTAATTCACCCTACGACATTTGTATTTGGCATACAACCATTTAGGCTGGAGCTTAGGGGTGATTTAACAGAGCTATCTTTGGGAAGCATTAACAGATATTCCATCAACTGGAATCAGATTCACTGGTTGTGCACAACTCAGTAAGATCAACTATATATATATATATATATATATATATATATATACTTGAATGCCTTGACAAATAAATATACATTTGTTGAACTGGCAGGAACAGGGTAATAACAATAATTATTTGATTTGAGTATGGAGCAATGCGTTGTCCATTCTTCTGGTACATGTAAACTAGTGTAAAGTAGTGAATCTCTCAACAAAGGTGGAATGTTTAGTCATGATCACGTTTGGAGGTGACTTGGGAATGGTCCCTGACAGTCTCGAACACAAGGCAGACTCGGTTCAAAGATGGCTGCTGACAGACAGCCCCCTCTTCCATCTCATCACCTTATCACCGATAAGCCTTCCATTTCAGCATATAGCTGAGATCACAGGCTGAATAACCCGCATGCAGCCGGCAGGTCTACAAGTGGCACTGATGCCGTTATCAGTGTGAACACGCAGGGGCAGTGAGAGCCACCTAACAGACAGACCACACTGTCAGTGACGACCCCTCCACAGACAACTGAGCCATCCCAGATTCCCGGCACTGCTGTTTGCACCAACAAGGCGACTACCTCAGCTGACACAAACAGAAGGCCTTAGGCATGTTGTGCTTTGATTTCACAAGATTAAAGTAGATGTGCTTCTATTTCACAAGATTAGATGTGCATGCCCATGTTGTTGACGCGCAATGCTGGTAATCATTTGACTGCCAAATTATACATACTTTGGGTTTTTGCTAATAAATAACTTAAACATCCAGTGCCCAAATACCTACCTCCAATTCACAAATAATTACAAGACTTGTTAGGAACATATATTCACCTCAAGTAGATGTAGGGTACTATTAATAGGTGTCACCTCTGGTTATACATTTTCTTTGTTTATTTATTTACCATTTGAGTGTTTCTGATGTTTTCTCTGACCCATTATTATTTTAATAATCAAATTATTTTATTTTTTTTCTTGTTGGTTTCTTTCTTTCTAACTTTAAAATTTCACCCTCCAACAGTAGCCCTCTCTCACAGGCATTCAGCTAATTACACGACAAGCATCTCATTCTGGAACGCTAATGAAGAGAAATAGGGGGCGGGGGGGTTGGACAGGCGACATAGAGTGTGTGTGCGTGGGGGTGTGCTTGTTCTGGTGCCTGGCCAGCAGCTTATCAGCCCGGGTGACGCTGGACTCAGCATCTCGTGCTTTCCCTCCCTCCGCACATTTTTGTCCATCTCTCAGCGCTCTCATCTCTCTATAAAAATTGGACATGTCCATGTTGAACGCACTTTTAAAAAATCTGATTTTGGGATGATGAGAAGAGTTCTTCAAAGTGATTTATAACCTAAAGCGATGACTGCTTCTTGTGGGTGTCAAAGGCCTTTGCCTGTCATTCTTAGTTCAAGGGTCTTTGCGCAAGAGTTAAATGACTGTACGTACTGTCTGCCGTAGTTCTGCAAATAATTCTGGCTCACACTGGAAGCACTGCAGGACGTAGAACAAGAGCTGCTCTTATTTCACGATGCTATGGGTCAGCTCACAGTGAACACTGCTCTTCAGATTGAACCTGACACACACACACACAAAGAGAGAGGAGATTAGGGAGCGAGAGACCTAGGAACAAGCTCCAAGCCTCGGCATGGGATGTTTAGAGCAACTCGTTGCTGTCAGGAGGCACGCTGGAACAGAAAACTACTATCCTGTACCATCCCTCATGAAATGCTTGAGAAACACAAACCATCTGGAGGCTAAAACATGGCACCCTCAGCCAATCACATACTCAGGATGTTTGTCTGACTTATTGCTCTTATTTAGGATTGTTTGGAAAACTTGGTGGAGGGATTGGTACTTTAATTAAAGATAATATCAAGAGTTAATGTCGCTCCCAAGACCTCTGCCTCACAGTGAACAGTGCAACAAAGTAATATTTCTGCTGGGCCTGTGTACTTGTGAATGAAGCCAGTCAGATTCAGTACAACAGGCCTCTTCGTGACCCTCACGTTTGCTGGTCTTTCTATCCCATTTTCTCCACTTTCTTTCTGGTGCTGCCAATAGCTTCTTTTAGACCCAAGCCCACCACGGGGACCACATATTGATACTGTCATAAAATATTACATCCTCACTGTATTCATTAGAAACAGGCTTTAATCTAAAAATACCTTGGGCATGGAATAAAACGGGTTTTCGTGGCTGAAAGATTAGGCCTGTACTTCTGCTCTCGCTGAGCACCACAGCTCGGAAACACAGAGGCCCAAAATAGATGTTCTTCTCATAAAGGGCTTCTTCTTTGTAGTCATTGTACAGCTACAACATCTGCAGGGCAGTTTCTTTAGGGGGGAACGGATTCAGGCACACTATCAAAGAGAGAGGCAATCTCTTGTGAGGAGAGGTGGGAGGAGGACTCTCTCTCTCTCTCTCTCTCTCTCTCTCTCTTTCCCTCTCTCTACATCTCAATCCTTTTTTTTTCATTCCAAAAATCTGCTGCAATCAGGATGATGCTAATAAAAGATCATTAATATCACCTGTCAGCGCTATATTTGGAAAAGTCCTAATGAGAAATGCAGACAAAGCCAGTGTGCAAGTATGCACTGTGTGAGCAGAGGGTTCAAAACTTTTTAACGGACAGGAGCCAATCTTGCTGTTGCAGTAAAGCGACAACACAAGGCCTGTGAAACAGTCCCAGCTTTATATGGGCAGCTGATGTGTTGTCTTCCATGGGTCTGAAATAATCGAATTCCACTTGTCAATGCAGGGTTCAAATTAAATTTCAAGTAAGTGTAACTTTTCTGAAAGCCAAAGAAATAAAATGTTGTGCCTATAGTTAGTATTCTGCAATCCATGTCATTGGGTAAATACCATTGGCTGTATTACCATCAATGAACCCAGGTGTCAGTCATGCATTGAGAAGATAAGCACTGTCTTATAAAGCCTTCTAGGATTAGCAGACATCTAAGCAAGCATGGTTTTACTGTAATAATGTTACCCTATATCAAACATTGATTCTTCAAGACTTATTCTAACATCATAGAGATTTATTAAAGGTAGGGCTGTAGTATAGGTTCATTCTGTGTTCAACATTCCCTCAGTGATGGAAGCTGTAACCCCTATTTGAATGATGGGCTTTACTAGTGCTGACGGCAGGGCGTTCACTATCTGTTTAATGAGAAGCATGAGTGCACCAAGGCATAGAGAGAGCCTCTGAATGGAAAAAGGTGGCACCATAATGTGGAGGTGAAAGGCATGGGGCAACGCGATGATAGCAGCTTCATGTGCAGTGCAAGTGCATTGAGGCCCTCTCCTTTGAACTGGCAAGCCTGCTAATTGAAACAGCATTGCAGGGGCACTGGCTCCAGATCTGGATCGCATTCAACCCCGCTTTATTCAATCTCAAGGCATCACAAGGCAATGGCCATGGCAATAAGTCATACTCTCCCCTTTTGCCCTGGACGTGTTGCCCATCTGCGTCTCCTGGGGGCCGTGGGTGCTGGAGGCCCACAGAGTCTGCAGGGGGCTTCAGACTGGCTGCAACTGAGCTCCTCACGGTACTGCGTCACGCCTTTCGCCTTGGACTTGAATCACGCACACCCATACACATGCACACGCACGCACGCACGCACATGCACACACGCACACACACCTTCTTACCCTTAGTCCTGGGAAGATTAACTTTTAAGAGCAATGGCTGTCAGGGGGTTTTAACCGTGCACTTTTTAATTTAAACAAATGTTGCACCCGGCCCGGGTCAGGGAATTATCATGGAACCACAAGGTGTTTCAGATGGCTCACAAGTGTTGAGCTGATGGAGAATACAACACAAACTAGAGAGAAAGACAGAAAGAAAGAAAGAAAAAAAGAAAGAAAGAAAGAAAGAAAGAAAAGGACAAAAGAGATAAAAAATGATACAGTATAGAAACTTAAAGGAAAAAAAGACGGCTGTTCACGACGGACAAAGAGTGTAAGGCTTTAGGGATTTAAATAAGTAAATAAATAAAGCGATAAATAGGCAAAATGACAGATACATGTCGTAGTTGAGTATCACTGCCTCCTATCAGTTTTAACTATCAGTAGTTGATCCTATGGCATTGGAAGAAACTTCTCATTTCACACAAGGGTGGTCAGCATTTCTGTCAGAGTCCTAATCAGTGATACACACATGTAGCTGTTTGGGGATGTATGATAGGGAATATTGATATAGGCTACTAGAGTCACTCATGTAGTAAATTAACACTATTCAAGAAGCATACCTGAGACAAACTAATGCTTCTTATAATGTATTCTATTTTCAATCTCCCAAAAATACTCTTTTATTTTATCATTTCATTGTATAGGTTACTGTACATATATTGCAGGTATTTGTCTGATGATTCAGGTTTAATAAAATATGTGCTGTCACTGTCTTTCACAGCCGAAGGGAACAAACAACCCACAACAACATAGATAGAGTAGGTAGAATAATGGGAAAATCCACATAGGATTTTAAAAGGCTCACTCTTACTGAGGGAGGGACTACACGTAAGCATAATATTCATTCTTCTTTGGACTCGCTGCAAGCAGGTACAGCATCACTGTAGCGGTCCAGCTGTCACACACTTGAGCGCCTCCAGATTGCAGGAAACTTCTCTGACCAGAGCCGGTAAGTTTAAAGTTTTTTCGACCACTTTATACAGCAGATGACATAAAGTAAACAATGCAATAGAATGTCTATTATTTTTGGTATTACAGTAACATAACTTTTCGCATGACACGCGGCACGGGTCACTTTGAAGTTTGGACTTCCAATCTGCTTTCCGTTAGGAATTCTGCTGCGCTTTTATGAATGAGATGCGCTATTTTCGACCTGCTCCTTTGTGTATTGCTATTAGGTTATATTTGCCATGTGCATCAGAATCAAATAGCGTATTTATTGTTTTATTTAAATTTGCATGTTGTAGCCTACTTTTAATTGCTAAATGAAACATAACTCTAATAATTAACTCACAAAAATAAAACTAATGATCAAGATATACATTTTTAATTATCCACGCAATGCATTTGACATCGTACTGTAAGTCTATACAGTATATAGTATTGTTAATTTTTTTATTATTATTTTTTCCTTCACATAAACCAATAACATTTTCGAGTAAATTTGACAGCGCATACAGTATGAGCTGAATTGACGTTTTTTTCTCTCTGCCAATTAAATAAAAATGCGGGTACGTTTTTTGTGAACGTGTGAATGTGTATGTATGATGAACATCTGCAGGCATTGAACACAGGATCAGCAGCTGTCACTCACAAAACATTCTATATTGCTTATGTGAATATGGTGAGATGAGGATCGAGTCAGTAGATCTATACAAGTTGCCTTTACACTTACAGTTATAACAGTAGGCTATATATTAATAACTCATTAATCCAGCTTGATTGCATGGTTTCAAGCCTCTGTTTATGCTTTTGCAAGTAAACAAAGCTTAAAAGATACGCTCTGCCAGTGGGAGGAGAGGAAGGGGGGGGGGGGGGGGGACGTGAGGCAGATGAGAGGAGGGGGAAGCGGTTTAGCATAGAGGTGGAGGGAAGGAGAGTGAGCGAAAAGGAAGGAATGGAAGAACAAAGCGGTGTAAATATGACGTTTGCAAACTAAAGCATTCATTTGACTTTATTCTCTGGCACATTCACGGAAGTCTGGAAGAAAGAAAGAAAGAAAGAAAGAAAGAAAGAAAATGATGGTATACATAATATAACAATTTGGAAGTGTTCACAACATCTTCATAACACCCTGATACGGTCAAACTAGTAGCAGGTTAAAACAGCCATATGCACACCCAAAAACCACCCCCCCCCCCCCCCCCCCCCCCACCGCTTGTCAAGTGTAAACAAGGTGTGATAGATGGGGTGCCCCGCCCCATGTGTTTATTCCCTTGGCAGCCCTGCTCCTCCTCACAGAGAGCCATGATGAGTTACTACATGGATCCAGTTTCTGCCTATCCGGCCCTCCACCCCTGTGACCGTCGGGGTCTGATGGTAAGACCTCCCTCGTAAATTAACCCTATCACAGCTGGCCTCAGCTCAGCTACCTACACGCTAGGCTGCATGGTTACATTGTCTTTGCATGTGGATATCTGTCTGTGTGTGTGTGTGTGTGTGTGTGTGTGCGTGTGCGTGTGTGAAAGTCTTATAGCTACCGGTTACTTAGTAGTGTATTAGCAAGTTTAAATTGTATTTTAGCATATGTGCGTGCGTGCGTGTGTGTGTGTGTGTTAGCTATACCGTTCACATGGCCTGCAAAAACTGTGAAGGAGTCTGTGAGTGGGTCTGCGTGTGTGCGAGCGAACACACATGCATGTGTGTGTGTGTGAGGAAGAACCTCTGGATTCCATCACTTCACAGGGACACACTCTATCTTAACATCTCGTCTGGTAAGTTTAGTGTAACCTTCTCACAAAAAATTTGGTTTTACACAGTGTTTATCGCGATTTGACAAAAGTTAGGAAGCAGAAGGACAATTTCGTCTTAGGCAAAAGCTCTGAAATCATTGTTATACATTTCACAGGCTTACATAACCGCACAGTGCATCCCTTTAGCAGTTGTGCTATTGTAAATATTGAGACCTTTGGGCCTATCACCAACCAAGTCCATTTGTATTCAGATCATCCCCCTGTGAATAACACTTTTGTGATTGCAGCAGGAACAGCAAGTCTTAACTCAGTCCAAATGAAAGAGGTTTATGAACACACAGTCAGTTTCAGTAGGAGCTGGGGACATTGTGATTCCTGTCAGTTGAGCATTTGGAGGGCGAAGGCCAAGAAGCACAGCAAGAAATGTTTCCATTTGTATGCAGAGCGCTGGCACATTAAGGAGAGCGACTGAGGTTATATGCTAATGGAAACCCCACCTGGCTGTTGCTACAAAACATAGAAGGACCGGTCTCCCTGCGTTCTAATTGGCTCAGGTGGTGTGCCTTACTTTGGAAATTGAGATTACAGTATATCTGGGGTGACTTTGTTAAAAGCTGAACCTGGGTCAAACCTCTGGCTCTGTTCTCTTGTATTTGAATGAATTAGTAATAAGAAAAGCAGAAGGGTTGGGATGTTTTTCTTCATTTCCTCTTTGGTGATTTCCAATGTTCTTATGGCTCCACCAAAAGATATTGCAAGAGCTTTATTACAACAGTGACTCACATTTTGTTTCAAATATGTGACTCCGCACATTTTTTTTACGCACTCAACTAAAACCTCCATAACTACCTATTGTTTTCTTTCTTTATTTACTAGTTGATAATTACCATACATCATGCACATGCTTCCCTCCTTGCCTATCTCACTCTTTCTCCTGCTCACTAGACTGATAGGGGATGGCGACAAGCCGCAGCCACTGGAGCCCCCCTATAAACAGCCCACCCCCCCAATCTCTTGCTCATGTTAGCCATCCATGAAGTTGACTGCCTTCTGATAAACATGGCCGTGCTTAAATACAGCTGTTTTATCAGATTAACAGTCCGTCAATAAGCCAGTTAGCCAGTCAGTCCAGCTGCAAGGCAATCAACCACCTAATTTGCTAGGCAGATCGTCTGTCAGGCAAAGCAAACACTCCCAGCACTATAAATGCTTTAGATACTGTAGATACAGTCAGTATACATATAGAATGTGTTCATTAGGTAGAAAAAAAACATACACACTTATGATCCGTTTATGTCAAGATGGAACTGGGAAGTTGTCAAATCTTCTTTAATTTTTTAATTTTTTAGTACGAACGTCAGCATGCCAGTGATGCCACACAACTGTAGTGCGCCTCTGATAAATTTGGAGCTCTGAGAAAGTCCAGAGCTTCCGATTTGGAATTGTGTTAAGTTTGAAGGCTGTTTCAATGGATCCTTCTTACAGTATTTGGAAGCAGAATAACTTTGCAGTTGCTAATTTCAAACTAACAGAGCAATAAAGCGATAAATGTTGCATTTCATTTTACAGATTATACTGTATTTGACATCTTTCACTTGACAGTTCTAATTTGACATCTCCAAGGCAATCCTGTGTGTTTTGTTTATAGAATGCATTCTTCTGTTATATACAGTACTTTATTATGTTCGACCAACTGATCAACCATACAGGACATTCAGTTCTGAGCAAAGCCAGCGTACATTATCTGTTTAGATTTATGTTTGTTTTCATCTCTTGTGTCCACATACAATTTCATATCTCTTCCCTGTTTCCCGCGCTCAACTGCTGACTTCAGTCTTCCCTCTTGGTCCTCTCAAATAAGCATTTCTCCGATAAGCACGATAAAACAACAAGGCAGAGATAAATTATCGACTCAGATTTAGCCTGTGAGTGTTATCTTTACAGGGAAATGGTCATTCAGGGTTACATTGTTCACTAAAGTAGTTGAAAGCTACATTTGTTTCTATTGCACAACCATCTTTCTGTAATATTGTACAAGTTATGTAACGTGTTGTGTATGAGATGGAGGTACATCATTATATATTTTCAGATACATTGGGTTATATGGTAAGAGGAGGTTGGGCTAATATTGGCACAGAATGCATATATGGCACTAGAAGTCAGTAGGCATTCCACAAATCTCTGTTTCCAGGGGAAAACGGCTTATTGAACCTTTAAGAGCTTGAACATTTTTAACAAGTTCAACAGCAACTCAGAGACACAGTTGCTGTGTTGCTGTGTCTCTGAGACCACTGTCACACAGTTTGTGACAGTGGTTAATAGTGTAATGTTCAAAAGTAACCTACCTTGTAAGCTACTGTAAGTCTTTGCTTGCTTGTCTCCAGAGGCCAAGTGGAGGCGGGGCAGTTGGCCCCCAGATTCACCTCCCAGGAGTAGTCCACCCCCAGCAACAGTACTATCCTTCCCAGCCGCTGTACCCCCAAGACGTCCCGCTGCAGGAGGTGCCCAATGGACATGACCTGTGCCCCACAGGTAAGACAAGCCCATAGACTGCATATATAAATGGACAAACCATCCATGACGTCACCCATAAGTTTTGGGTGTGGTTAAAATATTGTTTTCTGATTAGTAATAAAATATATTCACCACCGTACACTTGTCATGAACAGGGAGACTAGTTATAGCAACCAAAACAGTTTTTTGACATTTTAACATGATAACTGCATCCAGCCTCCAGTGGCCATTTGAGGAACTGCACATATTGACACTTCTGTATTGTATTCACTTTTCAGTACTGGAGGTTCCCACTTGGACAAGCAGAGAGAGAATCACGCTATGCTCAAATCGTTTTACTGATAGTCTTGTACTTTTCCAGTGTACCCATTTGTAGGCCGCAATGCATGGGCCAATGGTGGCACTCAAACTAATTTACTTCTGTCGGTTTATTCTGGCAGATCGAAAACTGGGTGTTGTAATTTTTCAAAACTGTAGACACCACGTTATGAAAAGCTATCACTGCAATTGGAAGGGCTGCATGAAGAGCGGCATGGTTGAATCATTATGCATTAATTACATAATGTCTAAATAGCAGCCAAAGTGACATTCAGATTTAATGAAAAGGTTAGATGTTGTTTTATTATTCCAGTGTGTCTTTTCTCCTTTACTGTAATGTTGAAACATAGAGATGGTTCAGATAAACAGCAAACAACATACTCTGGACAGGAATGATAACTGTGACTCACTCACAATCAACCGCTCACACACACACACACACACACACACACACACACACACACACACACACACACACACACACACACACACACGCACACTCACACCCCCACGCCAGCTTCCTCTTAACCTAGTGCTATAGGTGTCCATGAGGGATGTAGTGGGTGGTGTTAACCTAGAGGGCAATGCCTTTACCAGATGCCCCTGTCTCTCGGACCCTGGCCTCCCCCTCGGCCCCAACAAGGTTTATTTTAAACGGGAACATTCCCTCTAGTGCGTTTGCCTGTGTGTGACTGTGCTCCCCCCCTCCCACTCGTTCCTTAAGAGTGATGGATGCGTGCAGACTGGGACACATGCCACAGGAGCAGGGTAGGGGTGCTGGTGTTGGTGCTGGGGGTGGGGGCGGGGCACCAGCTTTCTTCCGTCACCTCCCTGGACTGGAGGCGGTGCGTGTGTTTGCGCGCGTGTGTGTGTGTGTGTTTGTACTGTATGTATGATGGGGAGGATGGGGGGAAGGCATGGGGCCAAAGGGCGACCATCTTTTTCCCAATCCTCTGCTTGGGTCCCAGGGGAGACGAAGGGCCCCTGAGTGTGTGCGTGTGTGTGTGTGTGAGAGAGAGAGAGAGAGAGAGAGAGAGAGAGAGGGGGAGAGAGAGAGGGAGAGAGAGATTGGGATTGCTGATGTGTGTTGCCAAAGGCACATTCTTTTGGCTCCCCAACTTCATTGGACCCAGTGCTAAACCATTGACATGAACATTGTCGAGTGGAAAATAAATGGTAGAGAATTTACCTTTCTTTTTTTGTCTCTGTCCTACTGAAAATAAAAGAGCACCTCAGGCACCTGTAGATATCGTTACATATACTCATTTAGTGCTTGATGGGGGTGGGTGTCATATACCGTTTCATAGGCGTGTGTCACCGAAACCAACTGAAAGCAGTTAGCATCTACAGCACTTTATGTTCTAACCTCAAAACTAGCTCTGTGACCTTAGTCCTGTTAAAATGATAACTATCGTTTTTTTCAGTACTCTGCTTTACGTCAAACTCCCACGTGTACACATTTCTTTCATTTTCTTTCATGAATATATACATTTTTCACCTTTTTTAAAACAAACTGTAAAAAAAAGGCTGACCACGTTAAACCTAGCAAACGTTTAAGTTAGCTATTTAAATTATTGTGCAGCTTATGTACAGTTAATAATGTAGGCCATATAAACTAACCTGCTGTGTCAGCAGTTGGACCATGTGAGGGCAGATGCAGGTGCACATAAACTGAATTTAACTGTCAAAGTTACACCATTCCCAACAGTTAATCATGGGGTTATCATAAATTGATAACCCCAATCCTATAAACCTATTGTTTCACTGGTAAAGGAATAGTGATGTAAACCTACAATACATGATTAAATCTGTAATTAAAATTCTAAAACTGTCATAACTTTTATTAACATGCAAACTATTTCTAAACTGTGGTAAATTGTACAGTAGCAGTGTTTTCATGAGAAAGCCACGGAGAATATTTCGGCAATATTTGGCCCTCTAATATTTACACTTGATCAGAGTTGCTAATGAGACATGGGCGTGTGTGAAAGCGACGTAGTGCAGAGCCAATGTGAGAGTACGGTCGTGTATGATGAAGGACCTGTGCTTGTTTGGCCAAGAGCCCACTGTCACACACACACACACACACGCTGCCTGCTGACAACAGCCATGCCATGTCTGTGTTTATCCTAACCCAGCTCTTACTGCCTGTCTCTCACACTCACCCTGCCAGGGTTGGTGTAAACGTTCTGGGCTTGTGGGGGGGCTGTACATGTACTGTACGTGCACGGAGGTCTATGTGTACATGAACCTTGCATTCAAATCCAAAACATCCGCATGCATGTGCGTGCACACACACACACACACACCAACTGTGCCTGCAGGCCCAACATCCTGCAGTGATACACACTCCACATGTTCATTCACTAAATTCACACCCCACACTCCGGTGTGTATTGCATTACAGCATCCTCCCATTCAGAACAGCAGCCCACACACACACGCACACACGCACACACACACACACACGCGCACGTGGATGCACACACTAACACCCCCCCCACACACACACACGTACACACACATCCCCCCACGTACACACACGCACACACGCACGCACACACACATGCGCACACGCATGCACACGCACACACGCACATCCCCCCACGCAAACACACACGCACACACGCACGCGCGCACACGCACTCCCAGGCACTTGTGAGTTCACTGTACGTTTAAAACGTGCGCTCCCATTTAGTACACGCAAACACAGCTGTGATCCGCACTCAGGGACCATTGGTCTGTGTTTTATTTGATGTGATTCGACAGCTGGACAGCGTGCGTGCATGTGTGCTTGTCTCTGTGTGCGAGTGTGTGCGTGTGTGTGTGTGTGTGTGTGTGTGTGTATGCGCGCGTGCGTGTGTGTGGTGGAGGGGGAGGTGGGGAGGGGGTGGCAGCCTATTTGAAGAGAAGGGAGGGATAAAGTCACATGGCCAGAGCTGGGAGGGGAGGAGGGTTTGCAGTGTAGGCGTGGGTGTGGGTGAAACGGGGAGGGGGGGGGGTTATGTAGCTCAAGAAAGGGGGAATATGGGGGGGGGAAGACTTCGCCTCTGATGAAGGGCACGTCCTCACGGGCGCAGGCCCATTTTTTATTTCTAAAAGTAAACAGGCAGCCTGCGGGGGTCTGGGGGGTTATGGGAAAGGAGGAAACAGTGATGCTAATCAGGCCGGTGCACACTTCCCCCCCTTCAACAATAAAACAAAACACGAGCAGGGAGACGGGAAAGCGGCAGACAACTCTGGAGGCGTGGGCTTCACCCACGGCCATGGCCCGTACCTCACCAAGCCGCAGTGTGAAATACACGCAGTGTGAACGTGTAACAAGCGCTTTCCTATTCGCATGAACTTAATATGTGTGGTTCCTTATCAGACATGCCGGTTATGAGTGTCATGTGATATTTACATTACTGGTCTTAAGTGAGAGCTGTCTGTATGGGCATAGTCTTTAAAACACCCACTCAACACAATGTCCGTAGAGTCTTTCTGAGAAGTGTCAGTAAATGTTCCTCTTGTGTACGATGACTAATTACAAACCACTTCGCTGACAGAACATGCAGTTCTGAAGCACATGCAATCATTGGAGCTGATGATGCAACAGAGGCTAGCTCACTGGGGAGGGTGATGTTTTAAAAGGCACCAACTAGACCTCCTATTGTTTAAATGTTCGCATTGTGAGCTTACTAATATCCACTTACCGCTACCTGCGATGACTATCACAGTTAGCCTTAGAAGCAATGGCTGAAATAGTACTCTAGAGTCCGTTTCCCTTAGTCAGTCCTAAGTTGCGTTTCGTAAGGGACTCTCTACAGTACAATAATCTAGCCATACATTTGTATGTTGAGATGCACCTGAGAGAATACATATGCAGTTAACATAACATTTTTCACATGGAACATTTCAGCCGTGTGTGTGTGGGGGGGGGGGGGTCTGTATCTCGAGAGGAGGGAAACACGGAGGGGGGGCCAGGCATAAAGTTGGAGGTCTTGGATCTAGGCAGATAGCCTCAGAGGGGGGTGGGGATCATTGAATTATCTGAACAATGGAGAGATGTGTGGCACGTGGTGACGCTAATGGCAGGCGATGTGACCTTTTTGGT
>JAODTR010085331.1:2582-14430 GCA_025399935.1 Amblyopsis rosae | reverse complement strand
CCCCCCCCCCCCCCACACACACACACACACACACACACACACACACACACACACACACACACACTTCCCAATCCACTACTAAACAATTACTACAATGCAACACAGTGTACTGTACATACAGATACTTTAATAAACACCAGAAAAGACAAATATACAAACAGCGAGATCCGTCACTGCGCTGCACTGACAGTTTGCTCTAATTGTCAGGGGTCGACTTGGGGCTGTTGTCAATCAGATTTTTGTCCAGCGTGTCAACTTGGAACCAAGGACCATCGCCTCTCCGTCTCATCTTACGACGAACCTCAAGCTGCATCAGCCTGTCGAGTTAAACACACAAGTCACATCTCCCCTCCCGTAACAAGAATGTTTTGTTTAAATCTAAGAATAGTTTCCTTTTAGTGAAGAAATGTGTAAAGTGTTTTTTGTTTTTTTTTATTAAATAATTACAATAAACTCTGCATCAGTCAATATGCTAAATATACAGTACTAGAGAGAGCTAGAATTTATGAATGACCAGGAGAGACAGACACCAATTATATGATGAAGAAACATGGAAAGAGAGAAAAACAACAAAAGATCAAAATGTGCTGGAGAGACGCCAGGAAAAACAGAGACAGACAACAAATAGCGATAGAAGACAGGCAGGCCACAAATAGGCTTAGATGAAGACACCGGGAATGACTGACAGGCAACAAATAGTATACATTGTGATGGAGAAACAAGGAAAGAGACAGAGAGCAAAATATGATGTCAACACCAAAAGGCAGACAGAGAACAAAGAGTGGAAGACAGCGCTATAACAATAGCTAGTCCAGTATTATGACGACACCATGAGAAACCAATAGTATGGCATGCATCAACAGAAAATAGGTAGTTGTTAGTGAAGCAGAACAGTGTTCGATCAAAAAATGATCAGTAGAATAATGCATGTAAGATGTAGGCCTATTTTGCTCTTGACGTTGGGTGGGTTTGCGTTGTGTCTGGGCTAAGCCCCTGATCTCTTCAAACTCTAAAAACGCCTCTGCTGTCAGCCATGTTTTTAGTTCATGTTTTAGCATTGTGCGCCTGGAACTCTTTGAGGTCGAAAATCTGAAATTTCAACTAGGAAAGAACCGATCTGCGAGTTGTCTGGAACGCAGCATAATTGCTCGGCCTGCGTATACGCGACATGGAGATGTACGACTGAAGCACCGCTGTGGCGGTCAGTGAGAATGAAAAAGAACTGGCCTCATGTCGGCCTTCTCTTTCTCTATCTGGATGGCGGCCATCATCTTCTCGTAGTCCTTCACTGGGGTGTCGTACACGTTCCGTGAGATCCACCTAGTGATGGGGTGCTGCAAACACGCACAAATGACAACCCTTATATGCAGCTCATATGCTAAGTTACATAACCACTGTTGTTATAGGCAAGCCTGGCCATGTGGCAGCCATCTTGGTAACCATTATCACAAAGACCCTACCTAAATGAATGGGAAGAGAGCTATAACGGCACTTAAATGTCTGGGACATAAAAACTGCAATTATACAATCACCAGTCAAATTTGATTAAAAAAAAAAATTATTTAAAAAATGTAATATAAATTAAAAAACACTTATAACCTTAGGTGCCTTTGCCCCAAAATAAGGTTTAAAAGTGTGTTTTTCATGAGAGGTTATACTCTCACTATGGATGATGTGCAGAGGATTGTCCCTTTTCCTCCAACAACCATATCTTCCATCATGGAACCCTCCCATAGAGTTCTATATCTCTGGTAGTACTGCAAAGCTTTGCCAGGAAAAACAAACCCAAAATAATATAAAGCCAGGGAACGCTCTTAAAATAATACCTTGTAGTATTCCCAATATTCGGGTTCATAGCCTTCAGGGATTTCAGCCAACTCTGCTTCACCTAGTGAAGACAAGTTCACAAGAGTCACAACCTACTTAAAATGTACAGAATTGTTTTATACCTTAAGTTAATGTTTAAAGCATCACTTTGTGAAGAAACCAGTTGCCGGCTAAACATAAATTGTGTCATGAAATATATATAATAACTAATAATACAAATGAAATCACATTTTACCTACCAATAAAGATATTCACACTTGTGACAATGATGGCAACTGGAATTCCCGTCAGGAGGATATAAAATCTCTGGGGAAGACCGACACAATGGGACAATGACATACATGGAAATAGTTATTGATTATAATAGATAATTAATAGTTAATAGATTCTGCGACCATTGTTATCTAGCCTGTGCATCTGGCTGGTAAAACAATCTGCATTGAATGTCTGAATATGTGTCTCAAAGCCAATCATTTGTGTAGGGCAATAGCCTAAATAAATAAATAAATAAATAAATAAATATAAAACCTACATTAAACAGTGTGTTATTTTGGACATATGAAACATCAGCATCTCTGTATCTAGGTCAGCCTTGACATGATGTAATTACTTAACTTTCCATATAATAACACAAAAGATAAACGTTATGTTAACAGCGACTGTCCACATCATACTGATATTTATATAGAAGACTTGTACCAACCAGTAAGCTAAGGAACCGTGTGTCGTAGTAGTGACTGGGTTTGATTATAAACATGTTCTTTCCATGTCCCCAACGCACTGCCACTAAAAAAAAGAAACATTGGCGACATTTCTATGGTCAAACAAAGTTCTATCCAGATGTTTTTGTTGCTGGAATGGACAAATAAACAATTCTTGATACAAGTTGATCAGTAACCTGACATGTATTTTTCTTCTGTGTGTGTGTGTGTGTGTGTGTGTTGGATCTGCAGTCTGTAAAGTTGTCAAGTTTTGCTTCTTCTTTTTTGTACTTTACGTTAGGAAATTACTGTAGGTTAACAATGGTCACATTGTTTTCGAATGAATATTTCATATTGAATAAATCACTTGTTAATTAATACAATAACAAAATTGCTAATGTTAATAAAACAAATGCACTAGTCTACACTACAATGCACTCAGTTACATTAATAGTTAGCTTAGCAGGCTAAGAAGCCGTAGACAAGGTCATAACAAAATATATCCACCAATATGACACAACCACTTACATTAAATAAAACCGCTGCATTATTTACCTTGATCCGTTCGTGGAATTGTTCTAGTAAGCAGGTTAACCACAGTATTTCCAGATTTAAGATGATTTAGTCTGGCTGCAAAAGCAGCAGCAGACCTAAGAACACTCATGCCCACCATCGCTGAGAGCTGTCAGCGCAACAACACGGCTTTCTATTGGCTAATGTGGGAATGACCGAATATTTAGAAAGAAAAAAATCATTGTTTAATGTTTTATGTATATTTATTGTTTTTAGCGTCAAATATTAACAAAAAAAAAATACATTTTCTATTAACATTTACGTTTGACTGTATCTTATTTAATGTATTTTAATGAATGCTGGGAAATGTGGGCGGAGTTAGTAAAAAGATGGCGGCGACCTCAACCCGACGCGTTTTAACACTTTGCAACCAGTTTCAAAACGTTTTTCGGGTATCTTCTGTTATATATCCTCAACACAAGATTTCCAGCTCGACTAAATGTCTGTCTTCAGTTAACAGGTACATATATAATACAGACAATATTAATTTCAGTACCAGTCGTCACATAAAATGTCGTTCATGAGCCTGTTAGTTACCGTACTGCTGTTCTCTTGTCTGCAGTCTTATTATAAATAATCTTTACGTCTTTTTGTGATATGTTGTGACCTGTTATTTGTTTTACTCCAAGGCAAACGTCCTCGCTCCTTGCCCCGTCCTGGCACTGTCACAGCAATACTCTTGGTCAGTGTCGATCCCTGCACACAACCGCCAGCAAGAGGGGGCTCGATGAGTTTTTTGACCTTCCTGAGAATTGGGGAGAGTCCACCGTAAAGTCAGGTGAGCGTCGCCTGTTAGGTCCCTTCATTAACATTCAGAGTTGACCCGTCTTGTTTGTGAAAATATCTTCTATTCTGGTTATGTTGCTATGGTATAGGTGCTCCCTGGACCGCAAGTCTTCTACGGGCTAAAAGCAACGAAGATCTACAAAAGCTCTGGTGAGCATGGTGTGGTTAGGACCATCTTACTCCGGTCTTTTTTAACATGATATTTACTGGAGTATCATCCGTGTGTCACTTAAGGTATGTGCTCCTAAAAGAGAAGAATATGCTGCTTACAATTGAGCAGGAAGCGAAAAGGCAAAGAGTTCAGATGCCCAGTCCAGAAAGGTTAAAGAAGGTGGGTAAGATGATCAATTCAACAAGAACCATCTCCATATAAATGTATGGGATTATTCCATCATTAAAGCAACCTCCAAAACCAGTAAAAACATCCCACCTTCCTTATGTTGTACTGGATTTTGTGGGTCGTCCAGGATGAGCTAGTTTAAAGAAGTCCTTATCACACTTTTCATACAAAACCATGCAACAACACGATGAATATAATTCCGGTTTGACCGTTAAAAAGCAGACGATATTTTTCCCAGGTTACAGATTTCTCACAGAGTTCCATTTAGAATTCTTTGTTTTAAATCGAATCACCTGCTGTGTGGTCCTGCGTAGGTTGAGCGTTCCATGACGAGGCTGGATACCGTGGTGAAGGAGCGTGAGAATGCTCTCCGTCTACTGCAGACGGGCCAAGAGAATGCCAGGCCAGGGGACTGGAGGAAGAGCCTTTTTGGATATGTGCGCTGGTGAGGACATACGAAGTGATTGAGCCATCTTGTTGCCCTATCGACACCCATTGCATCCAACAGTAACCGTCCTGGAGGGGTGGATACCTCCCTATATGGTCCCTTCCTGTTTTACCCCGCATATGTTTTGCTTCCAAATGGACCTGCCATAGGTGAACGTAACCGAGGAAATGCCGTGCACGACATAAGTCTCTTGTTGACCTCATTTCACCAGGTATGCATTCAGAGAACACCCCATTCCGTGGTTCCTGAACACCAGATACAAGAGGAAGAGATTCTTCACACCATGGTTTGTGGAACCTCACGTCAGGTAAGAGCAGTCTCACATGCTGTTAGTTGCTATACAACTAAGCCAAAAAAAATGTAAAGCTGCATTCATTTGATTATTTAAAATATTGTTATAAGCGATGCTAGTTTGTGAAATTTTGGGATGATACAACTGTTTAAAATAACAATTTGGCTGATCGTCCATGTTTGAGAAATACACCCACATGATCATTTATTTATTAACAACTGTTTTTTTTAAGTAAACAAACCACACATCACCTGTTAGACCTCTAAGTCATGCGAGAGTCGTGACCAGCCAGTGGTTGTTATGGGTTAGTACAGTATTAGAGGCTGTTGTAGGTGGTACATTATTATACCATGGATTTTCTCTGAATCTCCAGCTGCATAGGATACTATTGTCTGAGTCTGAGCACAAATATCATATTTAGATGGGGCAAAATTGACGACACAACAGATAAACATCAGCCATTGGTTGATATTGATGGAGGTGAATATCAGCCGATATATCGCCTAAATGTTTTACACTTTGCAATGACGCATATAGAGGGATACAATAGCTCTGAGAAATCAGGTTCTTAGACTGCTACCATACTTTGAATCTGCTAAGGTTGGGTCGCCCCGCTCAAAATACATGCACACAATTGAGGTATAACGAGATTGTCAAAAACCAAAGCATTGACTCTGTAAAACGATTTATAGCATAGACTGATATTTCTTTCTACCACTAGATGTCACACTTAGCACACCACCATCTCAAGAGCTTGCTGGGCCTCAACATGCCATATATACTCTAAATATATGCACCTGATGCTATATACACACAAGCCTGGCTGCTATGACAACTAAGAACAGAGGATCTTGCCTTATACACACACACACACACACATAATGTGATGCCATTTCTTAACTATATTTTTATAGAGTAGCGTGCTGCTTTGTTTTAATGTTTAAAATATGGGTACTTTTTTATTTTAAGGAGTGCATACCAAAATCAGGAACAGTGGTAAATAATGTTTCACATTGTGATTTTATGTTCTCTAACTTGATTGTGCTGTCATTTTTGGCCAGGTCCCTCTAAGAAAAATAATGTTTTCAATGTAGCTAACCTGGTTCGATCAAATAAAGTGCAACCTTGTCTAATGTCAAATATAATTTCTGCATCGCAGGCTGCGTGTGGAGAAGTATCTTCGGGCAAAGCAGAGAAAGGCTAACTCAGAAAAGGAGAAGTTGGTCAAACTGAGGGAAAGATTTCCTGACATGAAGGTCCCCTCGTGATTTGCCACGTCTCCATGTATTGTAAGTGGGGCGTGATGGTCAATTACCCTGCAAGTCCCTTATGTATCCAGACATGATTACTATTTCGCCCGTGGAGTGGAACTCTGGATAAGGCTGTCAAGCTGGCTCATTCTCTGCTTAAAGTGATAAGGAACTTTTGTTAAGCCCATGGTTGTGAAGCTCCCATACCTTAATTTGTATTATGGTCTGTCAGGTTGGAATATTTATTTGGTTGCATTTAATAAACAAATTATTCCAATGCTTTCAAATGGTTTTAAAAAGTGAACCTGCAACCGGAAAATATTCACAGCACTTCACTGTTTGCACATTTTATGTTACAGCCTTATTCTTTATTAAATTATGTTTTCCCTCAATTCTACACACAGTACATCGTCATCATAAACACTCAAGGACATCTTACATAGCAAACACATATATATAAAACAGTTGTCTGAAATATACATATTACAGTAATAAACATTTTATCTGAGAAATATGTACACAAAATGAGTCAGAGCACAAATGATATTTAGACAGGGCAAAATTGACAACACAACATATAAACATCAGCCATTGGTTCACATAATGACAAAGTGAAGTAGGAATTTTTTGCAAATGTATTCACAGCCTTTGTTCAATATATTGTTGAAGCACCTTTGGTAGCCATTACAGCCTCACATTTTTGAGTATGATGCTACAAGCTTGGCACATCTACTTTTAGGCAGTTTCTCCCATTATTCTTTGCAGGTCCTCTAAAGCGCCATCAGGTTGGATGGGGAGCGTCTGTCTGTGAACAGCCATTATCAGATCTCTACGGAGATGTTAAATCGGGTTAGGTCTGGGCTCTGGCTGGGCCACTCAAGGACATTCACAGAGTTGTCCCTAACCCACTCCTTTGTTATCTTGGCTGTGTGCTTAGGGTCGTTGTCCTGTTGGAAGATGAACCTTCTCCCCAGTCTGAGGTCCAGAGCGCTCTGGAGCAGGTTTTGATCAAGGATGTCTCTGTACATTGCTGCATTCATCTTTCCCTCGATCCAGACTAGTCTCCCAGTTCCTGCCGCTGAAAAACATCCCCACAGCATGATGCTGCCACCACCATGCTTCACTGTAGGGATGGTATTGACCAGGTGATGAGCGGTGCCTGGTTTCCTCCAGACATGACGCTTGGCATTCAGGCCAGAGTTCTATCTTTGTTTCATCAGACTTTAGAATTTTGTTTCTCATGGTCTGACATTGGTGCCATTTGGCAAACTCCAGGCAGGCTGTCATGTGCCTTTTACTGAGGAGTGGCTTCCGTCTGGCCATTCTACCATACAGGCCTGATTGGTGGAGTGCTGCAGAAATGGTTGTCCTTCTGGAAGGTTCTCCTCTCTCCACGGAGCAACGCTGGAGCTGTTAGTGACCATAGGGTTCTTGGTCACCTCCCTGACTTAAGCCCTTCTCCCCCGATCGATCAGTTTGCACGGGCGGCCAGTTCTAGGAAGAGTCCTGGTGGTTCCAAATTTCTTTGCATTTACGGATGATGGAGGCCAGCCAATGTGTTCATTGGGACCTTCAATGCTGTAGAAATCTTTCTGTAGCCTTTCCCAGATTTGTGCCTCGATACAATCCTGTCTCAGATGTCTACAGACAATTCCTTGGACTTCATGGCTTGGTTTGTGCTCTAACATGCACTGTCAATTGTGGTTTCCTATAAACAGGTGTGTGCCTTTCCAAATCATGTCCAAACTGAATTTGCTACAAGTGGACTCCAATCAAGTTGTAGAAACATCAAGGATGATCAGTGGTCATGGCAAAGGCTGTGAATAAGGTATATGTGATCTTTTAATTTTTAATACATTTGCAAAACTTTCAAACAAACCTTATTCACTTTCCGATTACAGGGTATTGTTTATAGTTGAGGAAATACATTATTTGAATCCATTTTGAAATAAGGCTGTAACATAACCATGTGGAAAAAGTTAAGTACTGTCAATACTTTCCGGATGCACTGTATGTAATATTTCAGCCAATGTGGGTTTACAGTATTGAGATACAGAGCCAGTGTCAAATGCTTTAGGTATATGGATTCATAGGTCTGTGCATTCATTGTGTGTAAAAAATTTTTGTATGTGTTTATGAGCAACACGATGTGTCTTCAATCTTACCATACACTTAAGAGTTTTTCCAGTAACCAGGTGGACTCATTTAGCCACCAACACGTGTCAAAAGTCTGAGATTACCTCAAGTGGAAATAAAATAGACAATTCATTTACAAAGGGAATAATTGTTTGGTGCTATATCGACTAAAATAATTAATGAAAACACAGTTTAAACTACTGTATACAAGGTTCCTGATCAACACAGGGAAACAATAGTCAACACACCACAGGATTTTATCATAGTTTATGGTCTGTTTAACATAAAATCAAATACACAATCATATAAACAAGCTCAAGTTATAAAAACAAAGCCACGGGTGACCTTCCATTGGTGTTCCTGAGTCCAGGGTCAGGGGGAACTTAACATGAAGATAACGTGGCTTAAACGGGTAGAGTATGGTGGGGTGGAGGGGCTTGGCAGGGCAAATCAAGGGCACTTCCTGTCCACGCACTGCTTTCCACCTTCTTCGTACTCCTGTTTAGAGATCCACATCTGCTGGAAGGTTCCCTGGAAGAGGGTTGACACACGGGATCATTCAACCCTTTATTTGGCCCCATGCGGCAATTTAGTATTGGTTGGGATGCCAACATTGCTGGCCATGAGACCATGTACAAAATATATTAACCTAAAAAGACCTAAATTAATTAGCTTCCTTTTATCATTTGACAGCACTGTTGAGTTCCTCAGCCAACTAGTCTGCACTATTCCTTGACTATTGATGGAGCTATGGCGTCGCCTGTTGTGATACAATTTTAAGGTTCCGTTTATTCTTTCGGTACTCAACGGGTCTTTTGGATCCGAACGGGTATATCCACGGTACAGGTCTGATCGGAACGGATTTCAAATTATGGGTTTTAAATTCATGCAAATCTGGTCAGTTGAAAAATGCTTTGTAAATTTCGTGAAGACCTCTAGTCTGAAGTGGCTGTGAACCAGAACAACACTGGACCAACTACTACACTTACTAGAGATGCCAGGATGGATCCACCAATCCAGGCACTGAAGCGTCGCTCCACGGTTGTATTGTTGGCGATCAGCTTCAGCCTCATGCTCTGCGCACGCACGCACACACACGCACGCACACACACACACACACACAGAAAGCCCAGTAGGCATTCAGAAAAATGGTAGAAGAGATAATTACACTAAATAGCCAACTAAAATATCCTTGCGACAACACTACTAGCAGTAGCAACCCATGTACAACAAACAGCACAGCGACGTTCAGCTCTTACCGGGGGGGTCTTCTGGGACAGTTCTCTGTTGAGCCGGTCCGTGAAGCCCTGGATGAGCGTGTTGCCACCCGTCACCACCACGCTGCCATACAGACCCTGAGGAACAACACACGGCGTTAAGAAGGGCGACAGAGGCGCAGTGGGTAGAGCAGGGCGACAGGTCATCCAGACATTGATGGGTTGGAACTAGGGATGGGACCGATACAATACTGAGATCGGACTTAAATATCTGGATCGATATCGGTGACAATTGGACAGTTGTAACCGATCCATGGGCCTGACCCAATTAAATGAATTTACACACATAGGTCTACTGTCAAGCACCAGCTTTAATGTTGCAGGAAGTGCAATATTCGTTTTTTAGCGGAGAGATGCGTCCATTGGCTGTTTAGCTTAGTTGTGTTTGAGTTAGACAGAACAGCAAGATGTGTGGCTGGGGAAGCTAATGACAATAGAGATCGAAGAAGAAACATTAGTGGAGAATGCCTCCTCGGTAGCTTGGAATTACCGTTGTACGAGTCCAATATGACTGTCAGTTGAAAATGTTCTGTTTACATTTTCCCATAACCTGTGTTTTTACATATGTTGAAAAAATATCTAAATTAATATCGATATTGCAATTTTCATGATCAATATCGCATTATCAAATTTGATCAATACCGTGCACCCCTACTGGCCACCTCTGGTAAAACCGCCTACATCATCAGTTTAACAGATCCTGCAATTCCACCCCTGTAGTAGGCTTATATGAATATTTGATTCAGTTTGTGATTTCTGAAAAACCTGAAATTATGACAGACCATTATTTTAGGAGAGTGACGATATCAAAATGCAATCCAGTGACATTTTGAAAAATGGTAACTAAAATTATTAATATAAAATTCCTGATTTATCCCAAATAATTATCAAATCCCGACTTTCCATGTCTGGAACACACTTTTTTTAAAGTAAAATATAAATTCATGATATTCCAGACCAGTGGGAACCACGTTCTAAATGTTTTCACAACCTATCTCAAAGGTAGAGAACATGGGACAGTGACACAGTAAGCTAAAATACACATCATTTTTTTTAAAGTACAGGCCGCTCATATTCCCAAAACAAAAGCAATGGCAAGAGGATTGATGAGATGAAGAGAGGACCCAGAATGCACTTCACACCCGAAGACAATGGGAGACTCAAATTGTGATGGGGTTAGTTGTGGTAAGATTAAAACTGGCTTGATAATCACCGGCCGAATGTCGATGTCACACATGCCCACGCTAGTGGTGACGACATGACCAACTCCGAGCATGGTGTTCCCAGATAGACCCTGTGGAAGAGAGACAACACACACACACATGCAATTAACTGATGTTACATGATGAATAAATTAATACATAACAAAACAAACCAAACCCACAGGCTAGTCTAAACTAGCCTACAACCATCTTAAACTAGCCTAAACTAGTCTAAACCTACAGCTAGACTAGACACAGATAAGCCGTAAATTTGCACCTAAACTAGTGTAAAACTAAGACAACCTGATCTACAACTAGCATTAACTAGCCTACAACTAGCCTAACCTACAAGTTAGTCCAGGGAGAGGGCGGGAAGCTGACCTTGGCGTTGGAGGGGTCAAACAGACCTTCGGGAATCTTCAGTCTCTCCGCTCCAAAGTCACAGTTATAGCCGTTGGGCAGCTCGTAATGCACCGTGGGCATCTGAGCTGCTACCCTAGGAAAAACAGCATACACTTGAGATAGCACATGGTTAAGCTATCACATTTAAATTGTAGTCAGAAATGCTAGAGAAAGATTTATGATATTTGAACTATCAAATCAAAAACACCACTCCATCCAATGTCATACAGGCTAAGCCATAACACTATATTATTAGAGATTTGTAAAAACAGTATAAATTTCTCAAGGCTGGCAAAAAAGCTTGTTTGTAGTTATGAAATGTAACTGACAAGCATTAAACAGTCCACATTAATGACCCGCTGTACAAGTTGCTGTCAAGGTCTGTGATAATCTGCTCAGGATCACTTACTGCTCATCATACGGCGAGTCGGACACCTGCAACACAGAGGCCTGGAAGTCCTGGATGACCGTCTGTAGACAGAGAAGGCTCCGCAGTTTAGCCAACTCCACAACAACATACATGTTAATATAGCACAACCTGATTAATACAAGAACCTCTTCCACAACAACATACATGTTTATATAGCACACCCTGATTAATACAAGAACCTCTT
>JAODTR010085330.1:0-63483 GCA_025399935.1 Amblyopsis rosae | reverse complement strand
CAGTGCATCGACCGAGGTCGACACGTACTGCATGTCTGTGTGTGCTTGCTACTACAGTCAGAATTGGGTTAGAGAGAAAATAAAACATTGGTTAATAACACACAAAGGACATCATCTTGTCAGCATGTGGTAGCAATCGCTTGCAGTCATATACTTTGGGAAGACCACAACCCAGATACTGTAGCTCAATGGAAAATACGTCGCTATACAGTATTTATGAAGCCACATCTATCAATCTTTTGTACTGTTTGGTTGAGATGGACCAAAGCAAACAAGCAGCCCGTCTTATGGTGAAATTGTTGGGCAATGCAAACCACCAGGCTTTTTGCAGAGGACAATAGAGCTACAGAAATGAAATGTAAATCTGTCTCATGCTCATTTCAAATTTACCCACAATATTTTTGTGTGGTTCATAATTATTTAGAGGAGAGGATGTTCTTGGGGAGAACATGATTTGATGACCGCCTCTAGCTAATGTGATGGTGTCCACAGCCAAGCACATGTGAAAATATCCTTAAAAAGGGCATCAACCTTTAGTTAACGGCAGGGTTAGCCATTCTCAAGAACACTTGCAAACTTTGACCTCAAATCAAAACATAATCCCTCTGCAGCGACGCCCGCACATTGTAATACAGCTTTTGTGTTTGCCACTTTGTTTATGTTCCTGTTTATGGAGCCAGGGATGTGTACAAGTACTCTTTTTTCAACACACACCAGTAAGATAGTAAAATGCGAGAATATATATTAAATTGCAATTAGCTTGCAATAGCTGACTATACCTTCAAATCCTCTATTCTATAGCTTCCTTACCTGAATATTACGATGTTTGGCAAAATATTAATTGTTGGTGGACTGGAATATTATATGTTTTCATCCGCCATTAACTTGTGTCAAAAATCACATTGCAGTTTTAAGATATATTTAGATGAATGTTCAAATTTTTTAATTTAACTTTACGTTTACATAATTTAGCAGATACTTTTATCCAAAGCGACTTACAAACAGTATTTTACAAACTTCTACAACAATAAACTGGAGTAACTTGAGAATACATCCCACCCGAAGAGATCATAGAGGTTTGTGGACATGTTTGAAGTATGTTTTTCAGAAACAATGGAAGTGAGCGGCTGGATGGTTTCCAGAAGGACAAAATCATGGTAAATGTCAGCATGAGAACTTCACAATGAAGAGGTTAAAGATTTGAGCGTTTAACAAATGTTCAAGTCCAGTTCACCAG
This sequence comes from Amblyopsis rosae, assembly GCA_025399935.1. Lineage (NCBI taxonomy): Eukaryota > Metazoa > Chordata > Actinopteri > Percopsiformes > Amblyopsidae > Amblyopsis > Amblyopsis rosae. The sequence goes on along the minus strand of JAODTR010085330.1, from coordinate 62,246 downwards.
AGTCACAGCAAAATGTGGAACATTTATAGTATTTGGAAATGGGTAAAGTTCACACAAAACCCAGCCAACTCAAATTTGCACATATTTTTGCATCCTAAACTATGACAAATAGTAGGGTCCTAGCCTAAGTCACTGGAAATCGCTTGGCAAAAGTGGGTCGTTAATTATCCTAGACCTCCTCTTGCTAGTTTGTACTGAACTGAAGAAGGAAATAATTCACCTTTCATAGTCTGGGCTCAGTTGATGCTTGATTTATTTTAGAATCATGTATACATATTAAACGGAGACACATAAACAAGCACAAAGGACTTCTTTTAATTAACTATATATATACACACACACACACACACATTCGTCCATCTGAGGAAGCTTCACCTAAGCTTTCCTGACAGATTTCTGCATCTTAAAGGCTGAGTCAGAGATTGTAAGCTAATACACTAATACAAAAAATATGTTATCTCTGTAGCCTACTGTACCTCACAACACGACACTATGCTCCCCCCCCCCTTTCAAAGTGCTTTTTTATCAAGTTCAAATATGAGAAATGTCTTTCTTCAGTATCCCTGACTCCACCTTAAAAAACCTGTGCCACCAAAAGGTTCAGTTGAAAACAGTCATAAATCATACTGTAGATGTCACTTCTCTCTTGTCGGCCAATACAAATCGATGAGGGGGCGGGACATACCATAACAACACAGTTACTGTAATGATGATACGCTATGCTTTCTAAAGACCGTATAGCCTACTATTGATATTTACAACAAAGTCATGCATAAGTGTTAAGCCCCGGACAAACTGCAAGCGATAAACTCGTCAAACATCGCAATGTATCTGAAAATTTGCCGTTGGTTTACATTCCAGGCTTTGGTTGCCTAGGTATCCCTCTCATACTGTATTTCCCATATGAAATGTTTCAATCTGTCAGTCAACGATATCCTTAGCTCCCATTGGTAGTCGCCTCACCCACATCGCCTGAACTTTAAATTAGTTTAACTCAGTACACGCCCATTTCGCTGAATCTCATTGACTTTCCATTGTCTCTTGTCGATACATCGCTGCTAGTCACTTGCAGTGTGTGTCCCGGGCTTAAAAATACATTTTTTTCTTTTTGTAACTTAAGCAATTGGAAGAAGGCATCCAACTCAGCCACACATCTTACTGTTCTGTCTAAATCAAACACAACTAAGCCACACAGCCAACGGACGCATCTCTCCAGTAAATAAACAGAATATTGCAATTCAATGTGATATTGCGGAACGTGATATTGCGATAACGATATTGAGTCGATATATCGTGCAGCCCTACATACACGTGCTAACAGGCTGTCGCCAAGAGGTTAATCCAACATTCATATCAAGCAAGAACCATGGTTGTGTTTGGGGTGGTGAGAGTATGGGAAGACTTGACAGGAAAGAGAAGGATATAGCAGCTTTTGAGTCAAAAACATTTGAGTCACATCTCTGAATCCCAAGTAACACCCCTCAGCGACCTCAGAATCATACATAGATAGATACAGTAGATAGTTATATACTTTATTGTCCTCTTGAGGAAGTTTGTTTTGGGTTCTACAAGCCATATACAGTTAAACACAACAGTAGATAAATACATAGATACTAAAATACATAAGAATACATAATAAACTGTTATATAGTCACTTCAATGTTTATGTAAGCACAAGTTGCCGTAGCTACAGTCTACAATACATAGATACTGTTATATAGGGTTTGTTGTTTTTATTTTTCTGTGATTTTACTTCTACATTCAAAGGCTGAATCGAAGCGGAGTCGTACTGTATGCAAGCTGTACTGTATTTGAATGTAATGTAGAATCAACCATGGCCTGGACATTTGAAGCTAACCCAGAAATGCAGACCATGACCATTTAAATGGTCATGGTAAACAAGCAATGATCTAATAGTCACTGTGCACAAAAAGGTTTCACTTATTACACAGTGGCATATGGTTGTGTTATGTCATCTTAATTAGATTAACATTTTATTATACATACACATACTGTATATTTGTATGAATACATTTGTACTAGATTTATTGATTAAAGAATGGCCGCTCAAAACATGTATTGTTGAACCGGGAACCTCAGCACTGGTGGGCCTTGACTGCTACAATAAGTCCACTTCTATCTTTTGGTTTACAGCCGATGCAGGTGACAGTGTTGGAAGAATAGCTGCATGCACACACACACACGCTGTATAGTGGATGAGATGCTGACAAGGATTATGGGGACTTCCACCAACTCTCCCCAGGAACAGTGTTTATTGTCTCTGTCTGGACACAAGTATCTGCCTTGACATTGGAGTTATACAGGGCACAGTACCTCCAATACCACAGATGTACCACTGGAACCATATATACTGTATACTCTAAAGACCGTTCTTGTTGACTACTTTGGAAATGTTTTAATGTTGAGTTATACTTCACCCGTATGTACTGCTTTGGTTTAGGATGCCCATCCCATTATAACAATAAGTAGGCCTAGACTTTTTTGCCACAGGCTTGTTGCTCGCTTAGACAAACAGATCTCAGTGCACCTCTGTACATCTGGGAATCTTTTTTTCCCCTTTTTTCTCTTCCAGCCAAACTGTCACAGTAAATCTGTCAATTCTGAACTGCCCGGCAAAGAAATGCTCCGTATAAACGTGGTAGGTCAGAACATAGTCAATGTGATGAAATACCCCCATGGGGGACTGAGGCAGAGACAAAAGAGAAAATGGACTTTCATTCAGAGTGACTTTTCTCAAAGCTGACAGGACCCTTAGCGACAGACACAAGGAATGTCATGTATTGTTTACATTTGGTTTGCACCAAAACACACGTGCGCAGGATAGGCAAATTACAAAACATGATATTAATGTACCAAAGCATAATAGTGTCGTACTAATATGTGTGTTTATACAGTACATGCCTGTATGTATACATGTAGTATAATGTAATTCCGCAAACGGCAATACACATTGCAAACTAATTACGTTAGTATGATAAAAAAAGAACAAATCTGAGATGCATTTGTAACGAGGCCTCATTCAGACTTGTATTGTGTTTGTATAATTTACAATTTATGAATACTAATGTAACTATAATAACTGTAACTGTTATGCAGTCAACACTACACCAGACACACAACACCTAGAGTATAGAGAGTGCTCTGATGTGACCTTGAACCAAAAAAAACATGAGAAAAGGGATTTATTATTCCCTGATCTCAACATGGTGCATGTATGTGGCTCTGCATCGATTTCCCTATTTGGTAAAACGACAATCTGCAGATTGTATCTTGTGCACTGGAATGTCAATGGACTGGATTTATTTAGATCTGCTGAAATGTCAATAGACTGGATATATTCAGATCTGCCAGTGTAGAGAGTTATCTTCTATATTCATATTGCATCCAGCTATGCATGTAAAAATCAATATGTCGTCCGCATATTTCTAAACAAACATGAGGAGACATTTGGAAAATGACATCAACAGCAATAAGAGTAAGCTGATGCTGGACCCCTGAAACAGCCAATATCCCATTACCTGTACATTATATAACTTACTGCAAGCATTGCTTGTACACAATATGACAAGCATCAGCTGGTATTTCACAACACTCTAAAGGTGTATGTTAGAAAACATACGGCACCGTTACAGTATATGACAGTCTGATGTCACATTACGTGCACCATCGCCTCAAATGTAAGTAGGACTACACAACACACACAGTGTGATGTCATTCTTTGCTCAGGACGCCATTACTCGGCACGATATATTTACATATAAAACAGCAGTTTGCTGCTAGGTAACAATAATATTTAAAACATTGGATAGCGTTGTATTAAACACCTTTAACAATTGGCTGGGTGGAATTACTTACTTACTACTGTAGCACACTACATGTGGATGTCCGTATATAGAAAAAATACAAACCTTTAATTATTTCAGAAGGAAAACATTTGCAGCACCAAGTCATGTAAACTCTTAAACCTACTCTGTTTGACTGTATTACATACATTTTCGCTTTTATCCTCTTAGGAGTACGTCGTTATACTCAGAGGGAGGTAGATATGTATTCTGTTCTGTTTAACACATACTGTTACATCTGTTGTCTGCTTAAAGTGTGTATAGTGCACAATGCATGCTCTGGAGATGTCAAAATTATGCTGTAAAAATGGACTATAAGGTAATGCACGTGTATGCATATTGCAAAATGACATAATACATTGGTTGCATCTTGCGTTAATGCAAATGAAAGGGAATTATCCAAAATTAGCTCGTAGATGCACTATATATACAGTAAATAAATGAACTGTGGTGTTCCCATAAAATGGCAATCTGTCATGCAACCTGAATGTCGTAATGAGCGACACATTGTTCTATTTTGAAAACAACATACATACATTTATCCAAATATCATCTCACTCCAGGGAGCATAATGTATGTCTGCGGAGGAAAGGGTCCATTTCTCGCACATTGAGTCCCAGCTAGTCCCAGTGTCTCATCCGGTCCAATCATCCTACCTACCGGCTGAACAGTAGACTGCAATCCACTCATTGATCACCATGTGCCCAACAGAAAGCCTTTCTCCCAGACCAAGCCTCCTTCCATATGGTGGAGAGAGAGAACAGGCGTGACAGCCAACGGCAGCAGACAGCGCATATTCCTCTACATCCAAGCGAGTGCAAAGGTAAACAGACGGGCTCAGAACACCGCCAATGTAAATCAAAGCATTGACTAAAACTCTATTAGTCCAGATGTTGAATGAATCACCATCCTTCGCCTACATTCCGTATGCAGCTGGTATATCTTTAAAAGTCATAATATCCTGAATTATGAATGTGACCCCTCAGGAGTAATTTCTCTCTGAGTTATTGAATTCCACAATTTTCGGCACAGCCGTGGTTTGATTGGCTTTTTGATATGGCACAGCGACCAGGACTCCAGTTCCTTCTTACAGTACGTATATCTTGTCCTGCCCCCCCCACTCGCCCCCAAAAAGAGCTTGCCGCTCTTAATAAAATATGTGAGGAGTCATTATTCTTTGGGATTAAAACCACATTACCACATTATATCTTGGTGTTACGCTGCTATTTTCCCAATGCAATTAAAACATAATAAAGCCCAATAGTCAACCTCCACCCTAAGACCCTGGGGCAGGCGTTTACCCACTGCCATCACTGTCTCGTCACAGAAATTATTCCTTGGATGTCTAACAAAACAATTAACGCCTCATTTTTCATTAGCTTTAAAATGTCTGCACATTAAAATGACAGCACATTTTGAAATACATAATAAATATTTTAAGTGTTTTATTTAACCGACGGTATAATATAATCTGTCAAACATTTGGCAGTTAGCTGAGTTACTGCATGAAAGTCAGTTATGATTAGTCACACTGTGATCCTACAGGCCCCGCCCCATCAGGTGAGTGACAGCTCAGCTCTGTCATGGACTTCCTACATCCAGGAGCATCAGCCAATCAGGACTGTAACATAAACTCATATTTTAGACTTTATATTGTAAATACTGAAATGACCCCGGAACAGGCTCCATAGCACAACACGGCCTGGCAACATGATATTGCAAAATTACCTTAATTATTGTCAGCATAATCTGTTTACAGTCTCCTGCTGGACGCCTTTAGCCCTCATTTATATCAAGCAGCAGAGGCAGATGACATCCCTTGTAGTCTTTGACACTGTATCCTGTTCAGGTCGCACTGCCTTAATATGCCGGAAAGACTACGCGTCCTTCTAATGTTTTGTTTTTTTTATTCTGCATGAGGGCCCACATGCACAGGTAATTTAAAAAAATTGAATATCTGTAATAGCCAGCTCTTGCATTTGGAGCGCTGCCAAACATGAAAATAAAAAACGTAAAATTAAAAAAAAACTAATAATTCTAATGGATTATGCAAAATGTACAGTTTTTGTAGTTTTTTGTTTATCGTTTTAGACTATAAATCATGATTTCATGTTTCGTTTTCTGGCTGGAGAAACAAAACCAGTTCATTAGAGAGACAGAGTATGCATAGCATACTGATTTTGATCAACATTATTAGGGCCCTAAGAGGATATGTGACCTATCTATGAGAGGGTCTCCATAAACTATTGATCTGTCCATTCGCCACGCAACAGCAAAGCTCTTTCTCTCTTCATTAACAGTTACATTAAGTAGCTCCCAAGTAGCGCTGTGGGATCATGATTACGGATTACGCTTAGCCCTACTAATAGCCCTTCCGAGTTAAACACAAACGCAGCACCGGGAAGACTCACCAAAAAGACTCCCCAACGGAGATCCGAGCTTGGCTCAGAACAACCTCGGTGGCAACGCCAATGTATTTTTAGCCGGTGATAACATTGCCGATGCGTGTCACCTTTACAGCTGGTTAATTACTGTGGTGTCAAATAACAGCTTGTTAATATTTCCCTTTACATTTACACACTTCAATGACACCCACTACATCTACAGTCGCACTCAACGTATCTTATAAAGGCTGCATTAAGCCTCTACAGTGTAAGCATCGCTGTATCTCAGCGTGCTAAATAAAATCAATAGGATAATTACTGTAAGTCATATCTCACACGTATTTGCCTAATATTTATATAACACTGATTATATAGCACATATTTCTAATGTGATAGTAATAGTATAGGATATACCTGTTCATAGTAATTGGTTTATAAGACCATGTTCGTAAAGGAGCCTCATACGGTAATAGCAAAGCATAACTGTAACCGTTATATTCTAACGCATTCTTTATAATGAAGAGCTTGGAGAGCTTCATTCGAGCTACATGCTGTGTTTCCACGGTCACTGATCAACTGTGATGAATGCCTTCATCCCCTTGCCACCCATCCCCCATTGTCTTCACCGCGGTGCACTTTGTGCAAGAAAGATGCTCTGCCCCAAATGCATGACCTTCTAATCCCCCCCCCCAATGGCAGCACAGCACAGTCGGAGCGTCACGTCAGACTCGGGCAGGTGGATCTGCTGGATGAGGATGAAAAATGGTTTCATGCAGGAAAAACATGGAAGTAGGAAGAACAGAAAAGCCCATCCCTAACAAGACCAGGAGAGGGATGTTCAGAGTGTCATCTTCCATGCATGCATACACATGCACACATGGACGCACGCACACACACACACACACACACAGCCACCCGATAAAGGGGGCGGTGGAGTGACAGAGAAAACACGGTGTGTTAGAATTGGTTCAGTGGGCCTAACTGGGGCACAGAGACATAGAGAGAGAGAGGGAGAGAGAGAGAGAGAGAGAGAGAGAGAGAGAGAGAGAGAGGAAGGAAGGGAGAGAGAGAGAGGAAGGAAGAGAGGGAGAGAGAGAGGGAGAGAGGGAAGGAGGAACGAAGGCAAGGCGGGAAGGAGAATGTGTTCAATTATAATAAAAACTATAATAAAAAATAAAAACTATACTTTCCAATTGTGTGAGCTCAAAGCTCAAAGAACCTCCATCATTTACATTGACCAGAGACCATTTTAAATCTTCATTAAGGGAAAACAACAGTAACCTAGCTGGGTTATTTTTGTTTGTTTGGAGGCCGGGACAAACAGGCCTCCCTGAGCCCAGGAGACAAGCGAAGTCCTAAGTTGTGACAATTTAATGAGGTCATGGTGTGTTTTTTCCAACTAGAGGCCTATATGCCCAGCCCTGAAACTGAAGCTTGACTAACTTCGAGGAGTAAACAGAAAATGAACGCTGTAGAGAAACACGGGAAGAACTATTATAAAGGTATTAAGGGAATTAAGCTAATACACATTTAGTCAAATTCAACAAATATCTCCTCGCATTTCGCTATCTTACTGTTCTGTGTGTGTGTTGACAAAAATGATATACTTCCTCACAGCACTGGCTCCGTATATACGAACATAAACAAAATCGTGAACACCGCTCGTATCAACAAAGCCGTAGCACTACGCTTTGCTTCACAATGCATTTCAATGTGTGAGGCGCTAAGGAAGACTGAGGAGAGAATTTTATTTAGCTACAGTACTTTGTACAGTAGCACTCTCTAGTTTAGGTAATTTTAACATTATCTACTGTACATTAAGGTTCCTGTGAGACCAAACAGTGTGCCAGTCGGTGAACAGAATGTATTGATTCCCTGATTACCTGGCTTTCTAATTTTCTGGAATTCTCACACCTCGCCATGGAAATAACAGAGTTACGCCAACAGAAGTTCGACATTTTCAACAGTCAAATGGTCCATGGAGGCAAAACCTATGGCACAATAGTTCCAGGAAGTGCTTGGGAACTATTTGGAGGCTCTGTTGCTGTGAATAAACGGTCCATTGGAGATAACGGAGATGACGCAACTCTCTCTTTACATGGCTCTGCTCGCCACCGGTTATAAACAGGCATTATTGCAAATTGATACTGTAACCATAACTGTGCAGTAGGCAGAGTAATTGTTCCTGAATTGTCGAATAAAAGCAAGTGTACCTTACATATTGTACATTTCTCTGAACAGTTTTCCTTTTTTGTTTTACGGAGTACACGTTGACAGAATATGAATACTGTAGATATCAAGGTGATAACATTTTCAGCATTATGATGAAATCCCCTACCTCTTCCTAGCCATTGTTTTTCATGTCTTGTACTAACATTTTACAGTTCTACTGGGGTATTTACGGTTCAATGCTTATATTTAACAGTTTATATATGCTGTGTATATACACACACACACACACACACACACACACACCTACACACACACACACACCAATCAACCAGTTTGTTAATGTTATTTATTCACATTTTCGAGTATCAACTCCACTTACACTTAGTACTACCTAACTTTAGATATCTTATTAGAATGCTGCATAAAAGGTACATTATAGTGCAAGCTAGATAGTAGACTTCTTTAATGTCCTGAATTCGATCCCTAACATGCTCAGATGTCTAATCGCTACCTGCTTGTTAAAATTTAGGAAACTATTTTAAAGGTGTAATATATTTATTTTAAATATTAAAACATTAAAATAAATCAACAAATGTTATCAAGAGAAGTATAGGAAATATCAATTTTGAAGGTATGTCAAAGACCTGTATGTATTGCATTGTAGATATATTTTCTTAAATGAAAAGATGGTTCCAGCCCATAGCATTGTAATACCACTTTGTACCTAAAGGGGCAAGGTGAGTCAGTAGCTTACAGGCTGCTTTCACACAACCATGAGTGGAACTCATGGATGTATTAGGCTATATGAACGCAGCTACTGCTTGCATTCCGTTGGTTTAATATATTTCATCCCAGAGAATCTCCTAATTACACAAATATTGTGCATTTGCATCAGTTCATAGAAAATTATTTTTAAATGAGCGCTGATTGCAAAAGAAGGTGAAGTCTGAGTGAATATATAGCCTATATGCTCAAGGCATAGGCTACAGTATATCAGCGTTTCTCAATCCTGGTCATGCATGGAGACCCCTGCCCTCCCTGTATGTTTTATATGTATCCCTGCTCCAACACACCTGATTCAAATGAATGGGTCACTATCAGGAATCTACAGAGGCTGATAGCGCATGATGGGGAAAATAACAACTGCTTCGGTCTGAAACTAGCAAAGACTCGATTTGCATCCCTGGTTTGCACTTTGCGTAAGATACATTGCAATACCTTTCCTTAATGGTAAAGTAATGGTACTCAGTCACCTTGGATATATGACTTCCATGCATTTTGAGGAAATTAACAAAATATTATTCATATATAAATTGTATTTTGTATATTTGTATATTTATTCATTTTTTGCTGAAAGGTAAAAGCAGAGCTTGGTAATAAACATTTTGGACCTCGCTCTACAGCATATGTAGAGACTATAAATGCACACACAAAGCACTTTAGACCTATTGGATGTCCAATGTGCACAGATGAAAATACTATGCAAAAGACAGGTCATGGACGAGGGTAACAGAATAATCTATCAATGTATTAACATAATCAACTTTAAAATCTATTTCTAATTCTGATGTTGGTCTTTTTATGACCTTTTTAGATATGTATGTTTTGTGTCTTGTTCTTAACATCGTGGGACCATGTTGGGAATAAGTGTTTTTATGTTATCCCTTGGATTTATATTTGTATTTCTGCTTTTCTGTCGTGTTATAGAATCCAAGATTAAAATCAATCAATCAATACACACACAAAACACTCATTTCCACTCAACTAGGAATTGTCATAGTAATATGACATCTTTGCTGCTGTTCCTCAGGAAATGCACAAACCAGTGACGGAGTCCATGTTTCCATGGAGAGTGGCGAGACCAAGTCGTGATGTGGCGTCATTCTACAAAGGTCCCTAAAATAAATGGAATCACTATATGATGACGGTTCTGTATCAATACTGCACTCACACAAGCCAGTATTGACAAAGTCATTATGTTGTGTTGTATTAGTTAGGCTTCGTGCCCCCAGTTATGATGTGAATCAATGCTGCGACGCAAAGATGAATGCAGGCTTTCAGGCTAAGTGATAAATAACAAGGCATTTGTCTGTAGCATATGTCCAATTACCTGACAGATCTGCAGTACACGTTCCAGCGAGGCTGTCATAAACTATAACTAACAACACAGAACGATTATAATTCCATCGTAAATGTTTCCTAATTTGGGGAGGGGACCCGTGGGATGACCATACACAAACACATTGGTTAATCCCATCATAATCAAGTTTGCATGCAGTTATGATTATGATAGAACGCTTCGTCACAGACTGTGTGCCAAACAATACATTTGTACACTTAAAATTTAGGATATCTAACGTTACACCGATATGCTGCAGATTATCAGCTAATCAACGTTTTCTTATTCAGTGCTGTACTACTTTAAACCACTGCTTTTCTGAGAAAAGCTTAACAGCAAAGCAAACAGATGGTAACTGCTTCATTGCAGAAATAACCCAAATAAGAAATGCGCTGGTAATGCAATTTCAATTTATTATTTTCCAGTCATTAACTGAAACTAAATTCTATATTTTTTTAATACATTTTCCAGCACTGAGAGATCAACAGAGAAATAAATGAAACACAATTCCCTACATACACAACAAGCGTACAGGACCATTACCTGTTTTATTTTTTAGTTTTAGTTTGCCACTAAAACCTGAGATGAAAAACAGCAGCATATAAATGATCTTGATACAATGAAAATTCTCAGTGCCTTAATAAAGTGGGCTGTATTGGCATTCCACTAAAGTGGATATTTCTCTGGGTGTGGACTATGCTGTGGAGCAGCGAAACCTAATACCACTCTAATGCCACTAGGGTTTGCTGAGCCCAGGCCATTGGTTACTCAGGGTGCTCTTGCAGTTATTTTAATAGCCCACCTCCAAATTCATTGCGGGGGCCAGCGCAGAATTTCCAAAATGAAATTGATTGGCTAAAGGGCTCTAGTAATCAATCAAACAGCCTGGCGTACCTGTAGTACCCTGCAATGCCAGTGGGGGAACAGTATCCACTCCTACATTTCTGCAACTGAATCACAGTTACCTATTACACTCATGAATAAAACTAAAACAAATAAAAACAAACGGCATTAATTAACACAAGCCTCAGTGAAATGACGGCATGTTTACTGCTGCTCTTCTTCAATTTCAGCGCAGGACTCCAGGCATGCCGTTAATGCGAGAACAAAATTCCCAAACCCCTTAATATCGCACCTCATGTGACACTTGGCACCTGGGTGGCTGTACACCTTTTGCACGACCGAGTACATGTCACAGTGAGCTGCTGTACTGTACACAGAATTCTAAATCCTGAGCCTTTCAACCTTTCAGTGCTCATATCCAATAGATAATTCCCCATTCATTTCCAGTCACGGCGCTGTACTGTTGGTCTGGACTACCTCAGAGGAAGTGAGACGGGTGTTGATGCAACATATTGGGTTTTTAGCGGAAATCGAAAAATGTCCCGTCGGAACAAAAATTGGAAGTTGCCTCCAGCTTCTATCAGTCTGAAGGACGTACTCAGATTAGCATGAACAGAATTACAGTGTACACTGCGACACAAACGCTTTGTGTACAGAACCTTCCTGGCAAGGAAAGAAACAACATCCACAACGTCACGCTTGAGACGCAGATGCATCCTGAGTGACTTAAGGCAGAGGAGCTCATCGTCAACTCGACTGAGAGATAATTAGGTGATTTATGAGCCGCTGAAGGCGTGACATAGACGTCCATGCAGCAAATCACTATATCGAGGTCACCGCTGCCTATTTCTGGGTAAAGCACTGGCACAAATAACAGCTTAACGCTCACGGGGCATGTTCGATTCTGACAGACAGCTCTGAGGTTTGAGAGAGGGTGTGTTTGCTGTCCCTTGGGAAAGTCACTACAACAACCCTACTGCCACAGCTGATAATATACAAGTAGTATAACGCAAAAACCCTGGTGGAAAGAATTGCCCACCATATCAATGTGATAGCAAGGTGGGACCGTTGCCTTTTGTATTTCTATTTTTGATAATACCAAACACATCAATCTGTGTTTATTTACTTGCAAAGGGCAAATCACTCAATTCCCCTGAACTGTACAGGATATCACAAATCAAATTGATTTGTTTGACAGGCATGGTACTAACCAGAAATAATGTTCTCTGGTATAGATGCTGCAAGATAGCAACATACGATAACAACATGCGACTGTAGGCACTGGGCACCGGGGCTGCTCGATTATGGAAAAAAAACATAATCACAATTATGTTGATCACTATTGAAACCATGAAAATTTAATATATATATATAATATTACTCACTTTGGAAAGATGTTGCAGATACTGCACTTAAACAAATCAACAGTGAAAACACCTTCAACTGTGAAATGTCCCTTAATACTTTTTGCATTGATCTTTTACTTCCACCCCAGGAGGGGTGAAAGTTCATGTGCGAGTGTCTTTCAGAACACAAGAAAGAATAAGAGTTTACTCACAAAACCTAATGTGTAAAAAACATTTCTTTTTGTGATTGTTAGCATACACATTTTTAGTTTTTTAGTTTTCAATTTTAAAAATGTGACATTTTCATTAATTGCACAATTGAACTTTCAAATGTGTTTATAGCTATACGGCCGTGGTTTAGGTGTGCCGACAGCGAAAACGACCAGATGGTTCATCCAATCAAGTACTTTCCATTCACAAACAGTTTCAATGTACTGCTCCCCCGATGGACTTGTGGCAACAATTCATCTGGCATGTAAGGTTACTATTGACCTATTCAAAGCCCCACCCCTTTCACTTAGAAACTTCACTTAGAAATCGAAAGCTATTACAGGAAAACAGACAGTTGACGGAAGGTTCTGTCAGATTCCAAAAATCCTAAACTATTATTGAAGGACATGCAAAAAGGGCGGGACTCGGGTTGGGTCAATTGGGCACTATACATTCTTTAGGAAAACCAGCCATTTCCCGGGTGAGTCAGGGAATGCTGTTGCCCATTGTAAAGCTACAAGCCATGCTGTGCCTCCTGACCATTAAAAGAGACAGGAGCCTTCCTGAAGCAATCTCGCCATCGTGCCCGGCGGCGCTTTATTCATCCCCGGAGGCTGCCGAACAACATTAATGGTCATCGCTTCCACCGCCTTCCACCAAGGCATAGCGGGCAAGCTGTTCTTAGACAGCTCACCTGCTATGCCTTGGTGTTATTGGCCTCACCAATGGCTGCCCTGGGAGCTGACCAGTGGCTAAAGCACGTCCCCACATATAACGTCTGTCTGAATAGATGGCATTTCCATTCAGCCAAGGTTAAGTACATTGTTCAAATATTCTCATTAAATAAAGTATTAAACGATTAATGGACTGCATTAATAATGCGCTTTTCGAACCTTCTAATGCGTGAATATGACTCATTCACCCATTCATGCACCATCCGACCACTGGGACCAGTTAGGGTTATGTGTCTTGCTCATGGACACCTCGACACTGCCAAAGGCAACAACTAGCAACCAAGCTGGGGCCCAATTCATACTAGACAGTCAGTGTGAACCCAAGGGAATTGTTCTGAATACTGTACTGTGCCAAGTGCTTAACCTCCTTCCATTATAACTCTCCTTTTATGGAGTTTGCTTGAGAGTAAATATCAGTAGTTCAGTACAAATGTCGTAGATGAAATTACATTCTACATTATAAACTAAAACTGATAATTTTCCAAACAGATACAGTATCCTGACAAGCTCCAAAAAACCTCATCAAAAATAGTGTATATTTATTGAATAACATTGCTAAGTGATCATGTTTACATCTAACTAAATGTGTTTATCCCACTTCTCAACAGACAATGACATTAGTGTAGATGTGTTACGGATGGCTGTGAGGTTTTCTGTGATTTTTATGTCAACCAAATGTACCTTGTTAGAAACAAACTGTCAAAACCAACTGCAGCATGGGACAGTTGTTTGGTTCTCAAGAAAATGGTGTATAGTCCTCACAAATTCCAACTTATATTATAATTTAGACCATTAAGATATGTACATTAAGGCACCTATTACATTTTACCCATTGTTACCCAGTGTTTTTTGTTAGTTTTACACTGTAGACTCCCTCAGTGTTTTTTAATACTTAATAAGAGATCTCAGAATGTAATGACTGAAAACTGAAGTCACCTGACTTTATTTATCCATTGTCTGCAGAGCACATCACCTATAAACAACTCTTTATATGCACCTGTGCGCAACACGCTATAATTGACAGAATCTTGAGTTGATAACTTTTATGCCCAGAGAGGACAGCATAGAGAACATACAGATGTAATGCTTACAGTATAGTAGACACTGCATGAGAACTTATTAAATTGCATGTGCTGTCCAATAATGTGCCTTAGATTCGAATTCAAACTAAATTGTGGTATGCATTATGCTACAGGTAGTTCCTCAAAATCGCATAATTTCCTTAGCCAACAATTGCTCTCAGCTCAATTTGCTCACATTGCGGTTCAAGGGCTTTTCACGCGGGAAGCGGCATCCCGCTCTACATCCTGCCCCCTCCCTCCCGCAAATCTACTGCCCATGGTCGTGGAAGCGATGTGTCTTGTTGTAAGGTAACCATGGGAACAGAACAGCAAACAAAACCAACAAAAAACTATTTACATGGCCTCCAGATAACCCTAGCCTACCTCATGTCTGAATTATACTGTATGTAAGACAAAATATGTGGTGAATCATGTAACTGGTGCATTCTCTTTGATTTATAAATACTGAATATTGTACGTCCAATAAATATGTAAACGCATTTCGTGCATTTTCTTTCTGCATGAGGTAAAAGCACGGTAAAAGCTTGTGAAATGCAAATTTAAAAAAATTACGAATCAGTTGTCAGTTGGTTCGTCTGCATGCTGCTTTCTAGATTACATGCCTACAAGTCAAGAAGGCGAATGTGTGTCCTGCCGCACCACCACCTATACATTTAAATATATTTTATCTTTATGTTTAAGTCAAACATTTGTTTAGAAATGTGGTTCCAACAATGGCAGCGGTTTGTCTTGGTCTCAGATGCCAGTGCTTACAGTGACATCTAGTGGCAGACAAGCTCATACATAACTCCTTTATGTCCCTTAGGATGCCAGGAACTGTAAACAATACCCCATGGAGTGTGTCCAGACCCTATTCACAAACACATTTTTGTGTCTGATTATACCTGGCTAGGATTTCCTGGCAGTTGGACATAAATCCTTAATTCTCCTCCAGTTTTATGGTAAACAGACTGTATTTATTGTATAGCGCTTTTACAACCTTCTAGCTACACAAAGCACTGTACAGTATAGCCTCACTTTCACCCATTTCACACACACATTCATACACCGATGGTGATGGCTGCCAAGCAAGCCACTGTACAACCAGTGGGAGCAGTTAGGGTAAGGTGTCTTGCTCAGGGACACCTCGACACTTGGTGAGGAGTTAGCGGGGTTCAAACCAGCAACTTCTGGATCACTTGTCGCCACGCTGCACCACATATAGTTACTGCCCAAAAAAGAATTGCATAATACAGTATACTACAATAATAATACTGCCTATATCTGAACAAGGAATTGTTAGCCAGATAGTCTCATATAGATGAACAAAGCTATCACAGTCAAGAGGAAAATAAGCAGTGGATTAAAAAGCAGGTTTAGTCACTCTTGAGAACACTTGCTAACTTCAAGCTCAAATCAAAACAAACTTCCACAGAAGATCTGCCCCACACCTTGAAATGCATTGCAAAGCCAAGCGGCATTGTTGTTCCTATTTATGGAGCTAGGGCTGTGTACAGTAGAAGTACCAGATTATTTTTTCAGCACGCACAGAGAACGGTAAGATAGTGGAATGCGAGGACACATTTGGTGAATTTCACAAAAATGCACTAAATAGGTGCAGCTAGCCTACAATAGCTGTCTACACCTTTAAAATGCAATGGTTTGGGATGAAGCTGTTGTCAGTGGACAGATGCAGTCTATCCAGTGGCACCATGGGCAGAGACTGTAGAACACTCCCTGTGCTGATAAAACCAGAGCAGGTACATGTTGCTGCATCTTCTTTAAGCTGCTTGCACACTGCCAAGACAAACGGTGACCGACTCCAACCAACAGCAGCTGTTGTATCAGCGTGCGCCGTCAGTCAGTGTCCGTCATTGTCCGTCAGTGTTCGTCAGTGTTCGTCAGCGTTAGTCGGTGTCAGTCGGTTTGAGTTTGACATGTCCAGTCGGGTCGGACGGAGTTGTGGAACGTCTGCACGGTTTTCCAACAAACCGCAATATGAGTGTGTTCTTTTGACAACTCGCCATGTGCAATGTTAGCGCACACTATTTTCATTAAAGGTGTCTAGACGGCAATAACTGTCCCATTACCCCCAACTTGAAAATGCTATATTTCTGCAAGCACGCAGAACAGACATCTACTAGGCCGTGCATACTGTAGATATGCGCTGGAACTGTACTGGGCAAAAAGTGTATTATCTTGCAATCACTGACTCCATCTTAAAAGTGCTTATCCTGCAACACGTTCACAGAGGTTGTGCCCCCAGCTGCTTGGTCTCCACACTGAATGACATAAGGACCGAAACACAAATACAAATTGCATCTGCTAAAAATAGGTGAACAAGGGAATGCTTTAGGAGAAACTCTGCTTCTGGTTGTAATTACAACAAGGTCATTTAGCGGACGCTTTTTTACAAAGCAACTTACAATGATTAAAGTGTAAAGTTTTACAAGGAGCAGATAGGGGCTACACTGCAAAAAATGCCCTATCAAATATAAGTGCAAATATATTAGTTATGAGCTTTCTTATGCTTAAAACAAGCATCAAGTTTAAGTTTACTTAAATTAATTGCAGATTTACTTAATTTAGGTCACTAGATAAGCCATTTATATTAGTATCAAGTCCAAGTAGATTTTAAAAGTTAGATGTTAGTTTTTGCAGTGTATACGTATTGCTCAAGGATACTTATAGGTGGGCCAACTCTAAGACTCAAACCTGTGACCTTCAGCTTGAAATACATATCCCTCAGTGAGGATAAGTCCAGTTAGAGTAGTTCTATATGACTTTCTACCACTAGATGTCATACCAGCATGACAGACCAAAACAAATGCTCTGTGGGCCACACACACACAGGGAATGTGATGTCATTCTCTGCACAGGAAACTATTACTCCATCTGTACAAAGAAAATAGTTGTTTGCTGCTATATTAATGTTAAAAACATCATATAGATTACCTTTAATAACAGTATTCTTTTGTAGTTAAAATGCACAATTCTGACACAATTGATTTATCTTCACCCATCTCTGCGTAAGTCTAATAATCACCTGGACCAGGGGTCTGCAACCCCTACAGTATATCTCAAGTTATATTTTGTATTGCCAGACTGCGTCCTCTGATTTCACCAGTATCCAAATGGATCTAGTCCATTCAACCTTGTCAGTGCACGTAGTTTGGCGTATTTAGTATATTCTGTTTTCAAGTCACCAGATATTGTCATTTTAGTGCTTTATTTAAAAACAAAAAAAAATGTTTGCGGGAAAGCATGCCCCTGCACCCCCCTAGCATTTCACTTTCCCCCCGGTTCAAAATCACTTCTGGAGAAAACATGAATGAACTCTCATTTAGGTCTACTAGTAATGTTTAAAGGCTAACTTAGTATAATAATTATGGGCGGCTCCAGACAGATAAATATAAAATGCTGCGGGCGACAAATGGCTCTTCTGATAGTAAAGGTTGCAGACCCCTGACCTGGACAGAGGAACTCAGAGGGTTCTTTATGCAACTGCACATTACTGAATGATTAGAACACTATCTGTGGCTGAACGTTTCTACCACTTGCAGTAACCACATGGAATGCTCAGATTCCCAGAAAGCTATCCTTTTCTCCGCTATGACTGGAAAAGTCAACACAGCATAATAAATTGGTGTGTATGTGTGCATGTGCGTGTGTGTGTGTGTGTGCATGCCTGCGTGCCTGCGTGCATGCGTGCCGTGTGTGTGTGTGTGAGCGTGCGTGTGTGCTAGTGTGCATGCATGTGTGTGTGTGCATGCGTGTGTGTGTGTTCATAACGGGAGGGAATTTTACAGAAAATCTACAAATGCTGCTGAAGGAAAAACCCGGAACTTACAATACCTGCCCAAAACAACGCTAAGGAAGTGGTTTGAGTTCACAGAGGTAGCAACGTGACTGCTTGTGTGGCATGCTAACGTGGCATGCTAACGTGGCTGCTAACGTGACTGCTAGTGTGGCGTGCTAACGTGACATGCTAACGTGATATGCTAACGTGACCTGCTAACGTGATTGCTAACATGGCATTAGTGTGACTGTTAACGTGACATGCTAACGTGGCTGCTAACGTGACTGCTAGTGCGGCGTGCTAACGTGACATGCTAACGTGATTCCTAATGTGACTGCTAACATGACTGCTAACATGGCGTGCTAACGTGACTGCTAGTGTGGCGTGCTAACGTGACATGCTAACGTGGTATGCTAACGTGACCTGCTAACATGATTGCTAAAATGGCATGTTAATGTCACTGCTAACGTGACATGCTAACGTGACTGCTAACGTTATTCCTAATGTGACTGCTAACGTGACTGCTAGTGTGGCGTGCTAACGTGACTGCACAGCGTGTCATGCAGTAGCTTTCCTCTAGAGCTAATTTCCTGAGAGTCAGCACTGAATCAGACATCTTCACGATCAAGACATAAAGTTATATTTTGGAGATGACCAAATTTATTGTGCATGTTAAGATGGTCTGACAATGAAATTATTGTAAAAATAAATATATAAATAAATAAATAAATAAATAAATAAAAATAAGAATTATGGAGAGACGCTATAAACAAAATATTCCATGCAAGAGCTTTTTTAGTAGATGTTTTGCAACGGCCTCATTTGCTTAGCTGGCTTTAGGGTCGGAATTGCAAGCTTGAGATTGAAAGATTGCTGGTTTCATATTCCCTATCAGAGAGTCAGTGTGGAGAAGATTGGCGGGGAAATGCATAAACTGCAGAGTTGCCAGCGTCACATTAATATCCCTGATATGACCTTGAGCAGGAAATCAAAAGTCATGACCTAATTCCTTAATATGTACTGCATATCAAACACTATTATTATGTTTTTGAGGTAGTGTAGATAAGTACAGTACTACCAGAGACATTATATAGAGCAGACATGCCACTTAAAGAATTTTGAATGGAGCTCTATGGGAGATTTATGAAACTGCATATTTGGCAGTTGGAGGCACATATCCCGCCTCTTCCCTAGAAGAGTCAATGGACTGCTTTATAACGGCTAAACAACCTATTTAACCAATCGTGTGGTTGCACTGACGAAAGGCGGCAGTTGTGCATGTGTAGTAAAAGCATAACCGGTGGGGAAAACTACTTTCAAAACTTTATTTTGGGGCAAAGTCACCAAATGTTTTAAGCATTTTTATCTGATTTGACCCACAATTGTATACATGCAGTTTTTCTGTCTACTGAAAGTTCACTTATGGCTCCCCTGATACATTTCAGTGCAGACTTTCCTATAAGGACTTTAATACTACAACCAGCAAACATTTGTACTACAACCAATCCCCAATGGCTGTTTCTAACCCACAAGGAAGCAATGTTCGTCAACTGTGCATCGGATGCATGCCTGAGATTCTTGATTAGCTGGTGTGAATACCATTTGCACACTGGAAATTGCTCAACTAGCACGCTGCAGTATTACGCTCTCAAAACACATACTACTATAATGCGGTACAGAGAACAAAGACACTGATTGACCTTTCCCAAGCCCCGCCCCTTTCACTTTTACATGACAACAGACAGGTTCCGTCAGATAAAAAAAAAGCTCAACTGCTACTGGAGGACATGCATAAAGGGGCGTGGCTTGGGAAAGGTAAATTTCTTCAGTAGAAGAGCACAACAAACCACAACGCCAACACCGACAGCAGCTCTAGGGTGGGACAGTGGCTCTAGGGTGGGACAGTACCTCTGGGGTGGGACAGTTAGTCTGGGGTGGGACAGTGGCTCTGGGGTGGGACAGTACCTCTGGGGTGGGACAGTTAGTCTGGGGTGGGACAGTGGCTCTAGGGTGGGACAGTACCTCTGGGGTACGACAGCAGCTCTGGGGTGGGACAGTTATCTCTGGGGTAGGACAGCAGCTCTGGGGTACGACAGCAGCTCTGGGGTGGGACAGTTATCTCTGGGGTGGGACAGTTAGCTCTGGGGTGGGACAGTTAGCTCTGGGGTACGACAGCAGCTCTGGGGTGGGACAGTTATCTCTGGGGTGGGACAGTAGCTCTGGGGTGGGACAGTAGCTCTATGGTGGGACAGTAGATCTAGGGTGGGACAGCAGCTCTATGGTACGACAGCAGCTCTGGGGTGGGACAGTTATCTCTAAGGTGAGCAGTTAGTCTGGGGTGGGACAGCAGCTCTGGGGTGGGACAGTTATCTCTGGGGTGGGACAGTAGCTCTGGGGTGGGAGAGTAGCTCTGGGGTGGGACAGCATCTCTAGGGTGGGACAGTTAGCTCTAGGGTGGAACAGCAGCTCTAGGGTGGAACAGTAACTCTAGGGTGGGCACCGCAGGGTGAATACATTAAAGGTAGGGTCAGTCATTCTTGCTAACTTCGAGCTCAAAACAGTAACGGTCCGCGGTCCTCCGCTGATGCGTTACTGCATCACACGTCGAAATGCCTTGTGAAGTAAAGGGTAGTGCTACGGCTTTTTTGATATAAGCGGTGTTTGCCACTTTGTTTATGTTCCTATATACTGTACAGAGCCAGGGCTGTGTAGAAGTATCATACTATTTTGTCAACACACACACAGGACTGTAAGATAGCGAAATGCAAGGAGATATTTGGTGAATTTCACTAAATGTGTATTATCTTACATTAATCTTGTAATAGCTGACTATACCTTTAAGTCCAGATTTCCTCTAAAAAACAGAGTACAGAGAATAAAGAGGTCAAAGGCTTTGGAGATTGGACACCACACCTCACTGACTACATGTGTTCTTAACAGTGGGAAACAAAGACCAACCGATCCACGTTGGAAAAGAAATGGTACTGGAAGAGCATGAGTTGAAGTGGGGCCTTTTGCCTCGCCTCTTCAACAGACAGAAGACAAACAAACACAATACTCCCCACCCCAAAACACACACACACACACACACACACACGCACACACCACAAGTACACCACATCCTGGCTAGATAAAAGGCGTTCTGTCTTTGGGATTATAGATGCTCAACCTGAGGCTTTGCCCCCCCCGTTTAGTTCTAATTAACTGCATGTGTTTGTGGGGGTGTTTTAATATACACAGGCTAATTCCTGTGTATAGCAGAGGTGTGGGGCGATGATAACACCAGTGGAGAGAGATCTCCCGGAACTGTATTTTAACAGATGGTTGGATTAACTGTGGTTTTCAATGTGCTGAAGTGCACTGACCGAGTCGTGAGAAAATGGAGCCTCTATGAGAGATAGAGAGCGAGAGCAAGAGATAAAGAGAGAGAGAGAGAGAGAGAGAGAGGGGAGGGGAGGGGATGGGGGGCAGAGGGAGGGAGGGAAGGCACAATCATGATTTCACAAAAGATCACTTTTCTTTTTCCTTTGCCAAAGCGGTGCTCATTTCAGCGACAACATTTAATTGGGGGCTGGGGAAGGGGGAAAGGGCTGAAAGAGAGTTCGTGGACTCGCCCACCACTTGCACAGCCGGACAGCGATCTGCGTCCTGCCCCTTTTGTTTTTTTCCTCCCAAGCGAGTCTCACGAGGTCAGTGTCAGCGGGGTGATTTATTCCATTGTCTGCAAATGCCAACATGCATTTACATCAGCACGCTGCTGAACCAGGGCTCCACCATTGTATCCACAAGTTCCACTCCCCGAAGATGTAAAAAAAAATTCTCCACTGCGACTCCTCGTCTCGAGTTCCCAGCTGGACGCGGTTAACAGGTATATTTTGAAGTGTTGCTTCTGTAAATGGATTCTCAACCCCCATCCACGCGCCACATGCTAATTTAGACACCCTTTTGCACAATCCACTTATCCTTACTGTAGATGTGCAATTGTCAAGCCACGTCACCATCCTTGCTCTTCCAACCTGTCCTCGCTTGTCCATGTTAATGAACAACACGCGCTCAGCAAATGTATAACTCAAGAGTAAATCTAAATTGTGTGATTGTGGTAAATTGTGTGATGTATCTTTCAAAAGATACCTGGCATCACTTGAACTACAAGGGATTCTCTAGAGGAGAGAATCTTTCTCAGAACTGTAACATTCAGAAGTGTTATATGTTAAATATTGAATTTCCCCTCAGGAATAAATCAAGTGAGATTTGATCTTATCTTACCAGATATATGTTAGCACAAACACAGTGTACTGGTACTACATTCTTAAAGGTCTAATCAGCTATTACAAACTAAATGTAAGATAATACACTTTTTGTCAAATTCAACAAATATCTCCTTGCATTTCGCTACTTACCCTTCTCTTTGCGTGTTGGAAAAATAATCAGATTCTTCTACAGCCCTGGCTCCATAAATAGTAACATAAACAAAATGGCGAACACCGCTCATATCATCAAAGCCGTAGCACCACGCTTTGTGTAACAATGGAGAACCGCGAATCGATAGTGTTTTGATTTGAGCTCAAAGTTATCAATCGATAACTTTGAGCTGAAAGTTATCAATCGAAAGTGTTTTGATTTGAGCTGAAAGTTATCAATCGATAGTGTTTTGATTTGAGCTCAAAGTTATCGATTGATAACTTTGAGCTGAAAGTTATCAATCGATAGTGTTTTGATTTGATCTGAAAGTTATCAATCGATAGTGTTTTTATTTGAGTTCAAATTTAGAAAGAATGACCTTTAAGTCTTACAAACCAGTGAGGTAATTCAAAAGATTTTGGAGGGTTAAGCTTTAATTTGTGAGTGAAAAAACTCCATAACACACACCTGCATGTGTCCTCCTTGTGAAGAGGATGAGGAATCTGCACAACGGACTACTCTCTGTCTCCCTCCAAGAATGTATTACTAATGTTACTAATGTAATGTGTTACTAATCATATTATGTTCACAACCTTTGTTTGGCAATGTGGTTAAGGAATTGGACTGGCTTTTCCGCTATTCTATAAAAAGAAGCATTTGTTTTATTAACTGAAGCTATTCACAACCCCAAAACTGTCCCATAGTCATCATCCCCACTCCTGTATAAATTGTCCCAAAAAACGTTATTTTATAAAAAGGGTTTAGTCATTAATATGTACTGTTAACATTAGTTTGACATATTATTTTCCCAGCCTCACACATACTGTAGAAATAATTGCTGCAGTTAGTATTTTTAGACACTGCATACACATACTGTACAGAACATGCTCAACTTGCTGTAAAGTAAAAATGTAAAGTAACTCAAATGCTGAATACTAAGTAAACAGTTACATTATATGGAACGTGTTAACATGTAACAACAAATAATAGAGGTAGAAATGCACCAGGCAGGGGACATAGAGGATGCACCACCGCCTACAAATTGAAGGTGGGGTCAACAGCTTCTGATGGAGCAGCATTGAAGGAAGAGCTGTTTTTAGCTTTGATCGAGTTCAAATATCAACAATCTTTCCCCAGCATTGCTGAACCTACCTTAAAATGTGTCAACACTGCCTGTGCCATTCTTGCCCCCCCAAACAGTTTGACATGATGGAGCACACAAGACATCTCCATCTTTTTTATGAAAATCACTTCACCCTCCGGGCAGCTACAACCTTTGACCTTACCGCCTGAGGTAGGGACAAGCGATACAAACATATCCATCCTGGCCGAAACTGAAAAAATTATTTCTAGGTTTCAGACCATGACACTTTGA
Organism: Amblyopsis rosae; assembly: GCA_025399935.1. Lineage (NCBI taxonomy): Eukaryota > Metazoa > Chordata > Actinopteri > Percopsiformes > Amblyopsidae > Amblyopsis > Amblyopsis rosae. Next base: position 37,939 of record JAODTR010085330.1, on the reverse strand, counting down.
CTGGACCCCACCTATCCTACAGTACATTTGGGACGGGTATTGCTATGTTACGCCACTGAAGTCAATCGTCCTACACCCCCCCCACCCCCCTTCAGTGGGTCCTCAGGGTAAACCGACTCTCGGTAATTAACTAAGTGGCCGTGGCCACTGTCCATTGTTTGCATGACCATCTGTGACCCACACAAGCCAGCCAATCCCTGACACGGATGCTAATGGAAAAATATTGATTCCGGCTGCTCCATATTCAGAGAAAAAAAAAAAAAATGTGAGTGGGTGCGAGGTGGAGCACAGTCGATGCTGTGCGTGTGTGTGTGTGTGTATTGTGTGTACGTGCATTTGCTTCATCTTTACTGTGTAACCGCGGGAGATTACACAGACACAGTACCGTAGCGCAGAGTTTATGAGTGAGGGTGTTGCGAAAGTCGTCAATGTGTCACGCACAGTTCTGAGCTACAACACAAGAGCCTTGTCAAAAAGAAGCACAGTCTTGTCAATTTCAATCTGGAACACATGACATTTTTAATCTGGATATAATGCCTATGGGGGATTGCCCTAATATGGCTAATGCCAATTTTTGGCTAGAGTGCTTTTTCTGTGTTTCACATCCCATACAATCAGTGTTAAATAAATGTTCAATGAGGGGGTAGGGATTTCAGCTTGTCAAACACTCGTTTCATGTGTCCACTGCATTTATGCTATATCACAATCATTAATACTGTATCTACTGTTTACCGTATCAATCAACAGGACTGAGAACCAGTGGATTGACTGTATATAACAGGTGCGTGTGTCTGACTCTATAAATATTCCAGATAGTTGAATCTGCCTGGAACTCCCATAAAGTGCTACAACACATATGGAGGTGTGTACAGCTCTTAATTATTTGCAAAATGCATGTTTTCTTATTTCTTCCTTATTCTAGCAAAGTATTTGTTGGCTACATATTACAATTGATTACAATTAAAGGTATACTAAATAATAATGGAGTAATTCTGTCTTGTGTGCTCTGTCATGACAAACAGTTACTAGTTACTGTAATGTTATTACTTTTTTCAGTAACTAGAAACTATTTCAATTACTATTTCCAAAACAGTAATATAATTACAATTACTGATAGTAATTAGAATTAACTAATAGTTACTGTGTTACAAGAACGAGGTTTCTGGTCCGGTAGGCTAAGTGAGCCGATCTGTCCAATCATCTGGTTTGAGAGGCTGCAATGTTTTCACTATGGCTGATTGTTGACTCCTAAGGTTCATTATAGTTCCAATAAAGAGGATTACATTCTAAAATGAACTGGCTACACAGGTTGTCATTTATCCAAAGGGGCGAGACAGGGTAGTGATTGTAAAAGTAATATAGTAATGTAACTACTGTAGTAACGTAACTAATACATTTTAATATCAAGTAATAAGTAAAGTAATATCAGTACTTTTTGAAGTAAATAGTAACTTATTACAATTCCTGAGTTACTTACTTACAGATTTGAAGGTGCGGTCAGCAATGCTGGGGAAAGATTGTTGATAGTTGAACTAAAAATAAAATATAAAATATAAACACCTTTCCCTTCAATGCCATACTCTCAGAAACTCCACCCCACAAACCGGACACACATTATCAAGGCTGGGGTAGTGTTGTGTTGTGGTGCGTTCTGCATCACTTTGTTTGTGTTCCTATTTACAGAGCCAGGGCCGGGTAGAAAGACCAGATGATTGTTTCAGCGCACACAGAAAGGGCAAACATGTTTGCAGGTAGGGCATCTCCTGGGGTCAAACCCTTGACCTTACAGCTGGAAAACGGCCACCACTAAACTGTCCCAGACCCTAGTGTTGAATCTAATATGGCAAGACGCCTTACATTCCTAATCTGTAAATGCTGTATTGGAATATGAATAGATTTGGCTTGATAAAGATGAAAAAAGAACTGAAATAAATGAATCTCATTTGTATATTTTATACATCAAATTCCAGTTACGTTATGAAGTTATTTTCCATCTAGAAATCCAATATGCTATGATCACACACGCTCTTTCAAATAATTTACATAATTGAAGCAGTCCTGGGGTATTTCAAAAGAAGAGAAAGGAGCTAACATGACAGATAACAGATAGCGTGACCTTTACAAAAGGTACCAAAAAGATTTCAAAAATTCTGAATCAAAACACACACGTTACCCCAGAGGGCATGGAAAGCAGGTGTTTTTCATTAAACTGAGGGGAATCTCTTTAACTCTGAATGCTCTCTTATCAGCCTTTTGGTTAAGTGTCGCTACAAGATCCCGGCACTCCATGTGCATCCACTACACATTTTCTGCATGACTTGGCATTCCCTTATTTTATTTTTTCCAAAGGCAGTTTGTCATAGAAGAATAACCTTTTCAAAGAGCTGAAAAACGTCTGAGAGGTAGGGCTGATCGATTTGAGGCCAGGGCTTTAGAAAAGGCATTATTTTCTCACCACACGTGTAAAGTGAACTGTCTAAATTGTTTGCGGTAGGGCAGAATGTTTTTCGTAGGGAGTAAATAATTCAAGCCATGATATTTAGGGGAAATAACTATTCCAAATTCCTACGATGACTTTGGTACGACTGTATTTAGTGTAGCAACATATAGACAATTTGTTGGGATCGATACTTTAGCTAACCCGTTAATGCTACTTTGATTTGTCATGATTTCAGGGTTGCAAAAATGACCTGATCCTGATTACTCGCCCTTCATTTACACCACCGAAGACAGACCTATCAAGAAAACCCATCTGTTTTTACAGCGCCAAAAAGCAAGCATTACAGTAGCCTACTCTATTGACGTTATTTATTATTAACGCTGGTGGTGCTGAAGTACATGACTGAGTGAAGATGGATAAAATCTAAATTTCCGATGTATTTTATGCTTTTTGTTATGTTACTGTATGTGTCAGGAAGAGTGCACATACTTATCTGCATAGTGTGTATTGGTAATATATAAACTAATATAATAGTAATGGTTTTCTACTGCTATTTAATATTGAGGTCTATGGCGAGTGTCATTTCTTATCCCCCATATAGGGGCGCGGCCTGTATACCGGTCTAACGTATTCCTTGACTATTGATGGTGACATGGCGTCGCCCGTTGCAACATAATTTTAAGGTTCTGTTTATTCTTTCAGTACTAAGCGGGTCTTTTGGACCTGAATGGGTATGGTTCTGTTTTTAACATTTCTTAAAAAATCTTTAATAGTTTTTAATTTATGCAAATCATGTCGGGTTAAAAATGCCTTGGCTCAATTCGGATCGGGTCCAATTTTTGGGACATGTAACATGCATTACTATTCGCTAACATGCGCTAACATGCCCCAACATGCTATAACATGCTCTAACATGCTCTAACATGCCCTAACATGCCCTAATATGTCCTAACATGCACTACCATGCACTAACATTCACTAACATGCCCTAACATGCCCTAACATGCACTACCATGCACTAACATTCACTAACATGCCCTAACATGCCCTAACATGCCCTAACATGCCCTAACATGCACTACCATGTACCCAGCTGGCCCGGCAATAAAAACAAACAGGAGCTTGCCACACAGAGTGTGATATCCTTCTCTGCTCAGGACACCATTACTCCACTATACCTTTACATAGAAAATATCTGTTTTCTGCAATACTAAACTTGCTAAAAATGCTGTATAGCTCACCGTTAAAAACCAAACAACAGACCCCAAGGGAGCAATGCTCTTAACATAGCCCTTAATCACATCACAGTGGTTGGGCAGGGTTGGGCAGGGTTGGGCAGCCTCACAATTCAGGTGGAAACAAACAACACCCCCTTCACTTATTCCTCCCTTTGAGAAAGGAAAACCTTCCACAAAACCAACAAGGCTAAAGGAAATTGGAAGAAACCTTGGAAAGGAACAACAGAGGGAGGAATCCAACCCTTACAGGACAAGTTTTTATTGAAAGGTTCTAAGTGTACAGGCAAGTGTTTAGGCAAACAGAAACTCATGCTTGTATGAAGTTAGCTGTGTAATGGTCAGTCCAATGTAATAGATGATAGATGCCACATGAGAAGGGGGTCCTACAGTAGATGTATGGCCATGTCTGTTCACCATATCCTTTTACTTAATTTCTCACCATTTCCTTTGACTTCTCCAGTGCTTTCAAAGGATGTGTCCACTCCTCTCCCCATGATGCACAATATATTGTAGAATAAAGTACAAGTGCTGGCTCATTGGCTCATTAAATGCTGCTTTTCCATCCAGTCATTGGTTTCCTTCAGTGTGGGTGTGTTTTTTTTGGGGCTGATTAGAATGCTCCACATCATCAACTTGGCAAACATGTAAACACTGGCATGTGCTCTCAAGCAATTAGCCAATGTCAATCTGACCTCATCATAATATTACCACACTGAGAATGCAAACATGCCCAGCCACAACAGAGAGATGTGTTCATGCATCCTGGAAGACTGTCACGGTGTGTCCACCTGCAGGAAACCGTATGTGACGTCGCACTGCAACAGTCAGACTCCAATATACGCCTCATGCTTCAACAACACACTCTGCGAGAGGAGTCAACCGACTCATCGTAAAAGTGTATGCAACAAGCTTGTCTTCAACCAACCTATTGTGTGGAGCGTGGGCTGCAAAACAAATGATCTTATCAGCCAGGGAACATCAAGGAATTGCATTTTCTTTCTTTTTTTCCTAATTTGTATTGAGCATTGTTCATTTGGATAGTACCACTTTACTCCAGGGCCACACGGGGGAAAATGAACGGTAGCTAAATGCTCATTAGCATCGCAAGTTGGAGAGCTGAAAGCTCTCAGTGAGTGACAAACATTATGATTGGTATGGGGCACGCTATGCAATCCTTGAGTATTCTCCCGGAGACGCTGCTGTAAGGATATATCATTGCTCCGTTTGTTGCCACTGCTCTGAGCTGAGCCCGGACCAGGGCTGTACCCACGCTGTCCATACAGACAAGAAATATCATTTCTAGTTCCTTTCACAGGGACTGGACAAGCGAGAAATGCACGCTTGTATTAGTAACAAGTGGAATGGTAATGCGTGGCTGGGCTTTGTCACTGGGACCAACGAATCACCAGGAGTAATGTCAATGTCCTTCTAGGCAAGTCTCGCCACTCGCAGCCATGTTTGAAACGCCCCGGGCAGTTATTTAGGAAGACTGCAGGTGGCTTACTTCAATGCAAACACACGATTGGTTAAATAGGTTAATGCTTGGCAGTTATAAAGCAGACGGTTGGCTCTTTCGGATTCTGTTATGTGTAATTGTTTGGATATCTTCCTCCAACTGCCATATTTGCCGTTTCAGAATGATCCCATAAAGCTCCATTCAGAATGATACAAGTGGCGTGTCCCCTTATAAGGCGTTCCTGGTAATGTCACTGTTATCTTAAGGCTGGAGTTTACCAAAGCATAAACATCAGACACAAGACAGGGCTGGGCAGAGGTCACTGTGCCCCGGGGGACTTGAGAGGAAGGGGGGTGGGGGGGTGGGGGGGGGGTGTATCAAGGACATCTGCTCAACTAAATTGTACAAGACATGCGACATGGTATTTTGAGATCATATGCATCATCAAAATACAGTTTATATTGGGACCAGAATATAAACCAACAAAACGCAATGTTTTGGCCAAGCAGTTACATTGACACTTGAGGGAAAAGAGAAGATATATAATAACGCTTTTATCTTGAAGTTGCAGATTGTAATTGGTTCTTAAAATATTTACTTGGTAATACATAAAAAGTGGTCAACTGGTTGTTAAGATAAAAGTATTTGTAATTTGCAAAATACTAACAAAACCAACTAAATTTGAGTCTGTGCTTGTAGCATTTGTTTACTTAATAACTAAAAAAAGTTAATTAAAATAAGTAGCTTGATAGAAAATATAAATGGTACTAATTCATTTTCATCCTATATGAACCGATATGGTAAATGGTAAAGCTGCTACAGTATACTGTGTTTTTCTTCTTTTTGCGTAGAGTACGTTTTCTGCCCTCATCTTAATGAATCATGTTTAATTGGCATTGACGGCCAGAAACACCTCCAATGTTTCACCTCTCATCCCCTGCCATTAGCTTGGGGGATTACAGCCTTACAAGGAAGAAACTGACGGAAAATTGATTCGAGACTTTTCATTAAAGGTATAGTCCGCTATTGTAAGGTACTGTAAATGTAGTGTTATCTGTGCATGCATCATGTTTCTTCAAGCAGTTGAAATGATTACAAAGGCTTTTACTCCTCCCCCTTGTTTTCATCTCGTCCTTGTATTGCGCTCTCATTGGCTGTAGGTCGTCGCCGCTGTCAATACCAGTCGCAACACCGTTCACACTACAAGATTTGGACTCCCAGACAGGTCCACATATTTAACCTGCTAAATATCCAGTCGGGCCTTGCGACTTCTCGCCGACATGTCGTCGACACTCTCAGCTCACGTTGTAAGCAATTGACACTACACAACGCTCACGGGAGCGAGCTGTGGTTTCCCTCCGAGTTGGGGCTTTTGTTTGCGAGCTCAAAAAACTTGTCAGTGAGCTAAAAACTGGGATAAAATTGTGTAGTGTGACCCCGGCATTAGTTAGACCAGTATTTTGTTTGTAATTAGTTTGTGCCGTAAAAAAAAAACACTATTAAAATATTGTTTGTATTATCAACAATGATATCAACCAGGTTGTTTCCACTTCAACATCTGATTAAAACCATATGAGTAGGCTAATCAGAGGGTAAACTAACCCTCTGTATAAATTTGTTCGTAATTTCACTGCCGCTTCTGTGAGTCACAGACTGCTGTATCCCACTGGACTAAATGATCAGCAGCAACCAGGTTATTGAGCGCAGCGCTAGGTGGCAATGTCAAGATATGTCCAACTCCAAAGGTAGCGGTACATGATAGTTGGGCTATCCCCAGAGGAAAACAACGGCACAGCCGGTGCAGATCTGTTTTGCGGCAAATCATGTGTACGAACCATAACCCTGCCTTCAACTGGCACTTTAACTTGAACAACCTGCTAGACACACAAGGTTAGCAGGCAAATGTAGTGTATAACGTCCAAACAAGTTGATGAAGGCCTAGACATTTATTATATGTGCTTGTACTGCCTTCTTAAAAAGCTAATAATAAATATTATTGAATTATTTAAAAATAATAATTTTATCTTATATGACGTTTGAAGTTTGTGAAGTTGAGTTTCCCTGTGCACGATGTGATCTCACTGAAAAACATTTGGCTTCAGGTCTTACCACTGTGCCAAGAAACACTGCACTTCTGCTCATCTCTTCATGGGTTACATGCTATTCAACAGATATTACAAGCTAAATGTACACAGAAATGGTTTCAAGTGGATTCTGTCATTACACTGGGGATTAAATATAGATCATGAATAACAAGGGGACACATCAGATGGCAATCAAAATGAGGAGCTCTTGAAAAGAAAATGTAATAATTTTTAATTGTGCTCATGGATATACTCCCAACCTTTGTCACATTGTGGGAGTAGGCTTTGTTTCCTTCCTAGCTTAACTAAAAATCTAAACCCTGATTTCCTTTCAAGACTTCTTCTGAAATCAGATGTGTGGCTTTTCAAATTACAACATTAATGTTGAAAGAAATCTTTGCATTCATGATTGGCTATTGTGAAGGCACACAGATGCTCACACAGGCCCACACAAGAGCTGGTCTAGGTGGGTGGGTGGGGGGGGGATGAAAGGGTGTGTGTATGTGAGCTATGAAATCACACTTGGAACATTGATTCCGAGATGACATCCGAGTAACATACTGCATGTGCGATTCTCTACAGCACTAGTCTTGAATGGTAAATGTAAATATGTGTGTGGGAGCGTTTCGGAGGGTGTGTATACTTACATGGATGGACGGTAATATCTGCAGCTCTGCTATGGAACTAATACTTATTGATCTTTCTGGCAGTGCAAATTAATAAGGTTGGTGTGTGCATGCCTGCATATGAGGGCTCAAACACTCTCATGGTAGCTTGAAGCTACAGAGCGATCCTCTAATGGACTTGTGCTATTTTGTCTCTCATGGATCTGGACTGTGGAGGGCCTGCCAATGGCTTTATGAGCCATATCCTTGCTTCAGAGACAATGGCCTTTATGACTGACCGTTAAACCTCATAACATCTGAAAATAAAAACGCTCCCATTGGAACATCTCATTCATAAGATGACCGACGGTCAACTATAGCATCTGACAGCAACTTCGTCTCATTTGACTTATACTTGAGAGGAAGAAAATGTTTGCAGAATTCTGGTACTCTATTATATGTAAAGTACTGTCTGTGAGGCCTACAAATGTATCTCGGTAGACCTTGAGCCCAATATTTCCTTCAGTCTCGGTCCAGTAAACCAGGTTAAGACAGCACGAGCAGAGATGCAGTAATGCAATTGAAAACATTTTGGAAATGCGGTTATCGGTATTTATTGGCTGCCATATCATATGTCAAGAATGAAGGTACAGACTGTGAAAGATCACAAAACACTCAGTAACACTCTTACACCTGCATAAGACAATATTATATTAAAATTCTTACTTTTAACAGCTAAGTAAAATGTAAATACTGTAGGTCTTTCTTCAAAGACCAGTTGCATTATGAACAAATTGCATCCAATTGTCATGAGCGTTGTATTGTGTTGTGTCGGTCAGTATTCCTACTGAAAAAATATTATGAGATCCGCATTACAGTACTGTATGTATATTCTGCACTGCAATAGTCTACCGCTGCTTACTGCTGTGGAACGTCTGAGGCAAATAATTGTTACAATATTTTACAAGCTTGAAGCTTGTATAGCCTGAAGATGCTGTTTTCATTCAACTCCAGTCAGTGACAACTGAATGCAACAATCATTATTGTATAATGGATTGTTTCTGTTGACAGAAAACACTACAACATAGGCACTGATAATACAGTTTCTTCATTGCAAGATATGCTGCTCATAATTATTCTTATAAAATATGTATTCCTGTCATTTTAAAACTGCAGTGTCAGGAGTTATGGATTTCAAAATAACATCTCTGCTGAGATGGCTGAGAAGACGCTCAGGCACTCAAAGGCTGCATGCCTTTCAGAGAGACAAAAAAAAAACACACAATATAACACAATTACTTTGTTATGGTATCATAAAATAATACAACATGAGGGCTATGAGCTATGACTTCGTACTGTCCAACATCCTTGTGTCATTGCTGTTTACAACTATAGTGTCATGTTGCGTAGGAGTTGAGTGTGTCTTTAACAACAACCTGTCCATTAACCTTCATTAAGAGCTGCAGCTGGCCCAAAGGCCCACGGTCTGGTTTAGATTCAACTGGCACAGTGTCAATGCTGCAGTTTTACAACCAATCAGGCAAAACCAGCCCTGCCATTAAAAGGTATTTCTATTTGTAACCACTAATTGGTGTCGACACAACAAACATAGTCTTGAAAGAAAAGCAATCTGTTGCCAATGGATTGGAGTTGGGAGTAGAGCAGCCGAGTGCAAATCTGTATTTAGCATGCAAATTTATTCAAGACCTCAAACTATCCCCAGTTACAGTTTCCTGTAATTTCTTGGTATTTAGAAGGCTGGCTCTTATGATCACTCTAGTGTGACTTCTCAGCTATACTGTATGTCGGATGAAGGATGACCAAAGACATCACATTTCATTAGATCACCGCGCCCTCTGATAGCTTCCTCTCGGGTTTGGCAAGTCGGACAATTAAAGAATGCCCTCACCTCACCGCAGACACGGATAGGATTTTAAACAACAGGTCTGCCGGTTGCCATGACGACGTCTTCTAGTAGGGAACGCAGCACCGTCTGAATAACAATGGGTCCCAGTGCCACTGCAGGTTCGGCTAATGGACAAGGCCAGGAGGGGTGTTCACCAGCCGAATCGTTTCTACTAATGACCTTGAGAGAGAAGAGCGTTCTTGCTCTGTTTGCATGCTTAGAGTCCAGATCAGAAATGATCTGCAAATCAAATGTATATGTACCTTTATTGAATCCTTGCAATGCTGTGTTATTTTCAAAATATTCTGTTTTCTGCAGCAAAAAAATAAAAAATGTATTTCATAAAAATGTGTTAATATTCATGTTACTATACACCATAGGCTACAAACAGTATATGGCTACTGCAATATGACTCAATACAATTATTGCCTTTAAGAAGCATACTTTTCCATGCACAATAAGTCGCTGAGGCTGTGTTTACAGCTATTTTGGAATGAGAGGAAGAGGAGATACAGGCCGAGGGTGATGAAATGCCTGAAACTGATAAGCAATGCAGAGGCTTTGGTCGTGTTAAAGCGCCTTGAATTGAAGTTAAGATGGGTCTGACAGCAGAGGAAGACACAAGGAAATGTATTAGCAGGCAAGAATGATAAGTTCTTAACTTGTCAAAGTGCCCGGGTGGACTTTTGATGGGGACAGTGTCAGGTAGCAGTTAGGTTAATAAGAATTCACTGAGGTTTGAAGAAAGGCTTACTCTTGATTTACCAGGCTGATGAATTACCTGAACATGTATTAGAGTTATCCAGTTTGTTCACATCAGTGTGAACAAACTGGATAATAGCTGCAATTTTGCACATAGCTGCCCAGTGGGGAGCTGCAACAGAACATTTACTTATGGCTATGTTTCTATTCTCTACTCATCAAACTATTGTTATTAACATCTAACTGCTGCTTAAATGGTCACAGATAACGTATGACTTGTGAGCGACTTAAACGACCAGAATATTACAATTAGAATTAATAAAATGTCTCACCTGTGTTTTCAATAAAGCAATGCTATACAACGATGGACTCATTTATACTGTAGCACATCAAAGGATCATTGAGTATATCAAACCAGTCAAACCAGCTGCTGTAGTATACATGGAAATTTCATAAACACAACTATAAGATAAAAAAAAAACAGACAGGGCTATTAAAATTAAGATTGTTTTGCTGTGAATATTTTGTTCTGACATGCTGTTCAGCCATATCAACAACTACTTCCATGTGAAGAATGTGGTCTGCTGTACGAAGCGGTCGCTGAGATGTTGCTATTACAAACCAGATTAGCATATTTTACTTATTAAAGACATATTAAGCATTTCATATTTGAGAAAGGTTATATGATTGAGTATGACAAACAAACAAGCATTAATTGCGGGTGTAACTTCCAAAGATGGAGAGAGATGGTAGGTTTGAGGGATAGACTAGTTCACATTAATTTTTATTCTTAAAAATATATGCAAATGGAACGAGAAGGGATTTATCTGCAAGAGTATCCACTGAGTGGACATCTTTTAAATTAAAATGTGTTTGTTTGGCTTTGCAAGTCAAAGATAAAGTAGAAGCAGCAATTGGAGTTATTTTTTTGCCCAAAAAAACTACAGTGCAATTAGGACTGTGTATTAAAAGGCACACTCAAATTATTTTGACAAACTGCCACAAAACATTGCAGTCTGCAAAAGCAAATCAGTCTTGACAAGGAATTATTGTTAATAAGATAAAACTGCAATGAATTTTTATATTTAGCTATGCCATAAGCAGGGAGAAAATAATGTAAATAGCATGATGTATTTCAGGTTAGTCTGCCAAATCATGGACATGGTTTTTCTAAAGCATACCACCTTTCCACAAAATCTATCACTATTGTCTGAAAATGTCAGGAGTGCCTTGTAAAGCCACATTGAGTGTATTTATGCACATGGCTGTCAGATAAAGTTAAAACACTGACCTTAAGAATTCCACAAAAAAAAGGGAATATGATCCACGTGAAAATTCAACAAAGGCACAAAGATATCTGTAACTGGTTTTGTCATGAACTCTCACTGAGTCTACAAAAACATTATGTAAATACAGAAACAAAAGTAGACAGTATAATGTCTTCTATTTACTGAACTGTATCTAAAGGGAATTCATCTTATGGGGCCTATTGCTTGTAACTTTTTAAATATGAAGGCAATGATAAACACAATATTGTTTTTCCAGTTACATATATCGGATACTGTACTATGTTCCCCACAGAGTTTAATTTATACTGGTCCCCAGCCAAAGGACATCACTAACTGCGAATGTAATAAATTCCCTTAGAAAAAGTAGCTCTTCATCGTGAACTGGAATTCTCTATTTGCTCTGGCACACAAACCGGGCAAATCTTAGAAATGTAATATTTTGTAGGGGCAAGGTGAACTGTATTTATGATTACTTTGTTTAAAGACGGCTGACGTGTTATCACTTTCAAATTAATTTCTAAGATGATATGAACAATGCAGCACCATTTAGAGTTCAGTATCACTAAACACGCTCAATGTATATGATGTTGCTAAGCACTTTTTTGAGTCAAGAATAATCTCTTTCTTTAAAAAAACTAAACTATTTTTTTTTTAGCATTATCTGGCTCTCATGAATGGGACGACTGAATTGTTATTGCCTAGATCAGTGCTAAATGCCACTGAAATGTTCTTATCAAAAAGTCCTGTTACTACTAAAACTTCACAGGGTAGCATCTGGGGCAAAGAGAACCTTAGAAAATAATCTTTGTTTGATCAGAAAAAGTGAAGTCCTTGTCAACTGTCTGGTGTTTTCTGTTACTCAGCCTTCTTCAGTCTCATCTACAGCACACTGTCATGAGAAAACATAGTAGAGACTGGGCTGTTTGACTAAGTAATCATGCATCTTTCACTGACTCAGAAACTATGCTTTGAAGGATCTTCTAAGTATTTCTGAAGTGGATAAAATTGAGAAGTTTACCATTTGCATTCTTGTGTAACACAATGGCCCTTTGGGGACAAGTTATCTTAAACTGGACTGTGTATACCACCCATAGTGCGAAGAATGATGGTTTAGGTGGTTTAGCCTTTAGGCAAGACTGAACATTGAGTATGTCCTTCAGACGACACTGAACATTGAGTATATCCTTCTGGCGACTTCTAAACATTGAGCATGTCTGTGTCAAGTGGGGAGGTCCACAGGTTTTGACCATACTATGGCCCATTATTTCTTACATTATTATTATTATTGTAAGAAGATTATTGTATGTATTACATTACATTATTTAAAACATGAATTCCAAGTACCTACGATCAATCTAAGGCCACAATGGTATATCTGAAGCTAACTGTTTTGAGATATTTACTTTGTTTCAAGCCATTCATGGTAGATTTAGCTGTCTGGGTGCTGTTTGCGACAACCTCCACAGAAAAACGCTGTTGGTGACACACCCACTTAGGAGACCAGAAGCGTTCCATTGTTGCTTCCATTGAAATGCATTACAACGCTCAATCTTTCTATCATTAGAAAATCTTTTGCTACTTTCTCAAATTACTGGATTTCCCCAAGGTCACAGGGGTCAGAAATCCCAAGGAGCCGCTTCAATGAAACAATTTAATTGGTCTGGCTTCCTCATTAGACAGTCCGCGATTCAATTTTATTGGATTACCGACATCTTTGCTACGCTCCCTCTTCCTCCTGCCACTCTATGTTCCCTTCACCCCTGCCCTTCCCGCCAGCTGCTCGGCAACAGGGAAGAGAGAAGCAGGTGTGTGTGTGTGGATAGATAATGTAACCCAGGGTTTTTAAACCAGTGGAAAAATAACACTTTGTTGTTTCATCAGATTTTTGTCCGAATTAATTTAAATAGACTCAGATTAATTAAAATGTCCTATTTATTCAACTGGGGGTAGCCATATGAACATCTTAAGACAAGATACTGTATTAGCCGAGCAGTATACGTAGAACTAGTATCACATACCCTTCCCTGGGGTTAAAATATTTGATGTGTAAAGTATTTTCATATGTATGTTAGTGCAGAATGTTGCTTCTAATCCACGTGAAGGTCTTTAGTAGCACATTCAACTAGAATTGTGATTCCACAATGTTGCAAATGAGGATGCTGACTGCCAATAAACACACACAACTCCTTTAGCTTGAACAACAAAATATACAGTATGTTTTACAGTGCATATTACATTGCCTATAGAGAACAACAGTGTCTTGTCCATTCCAATCCATTTTCTCCATTGAAGATTCGGAAAATCTTTATATAAAGCGTTTAATAAGCCTGGAGCCCAGCCAACCAGCTACAATATTGTGAAGCGATGGTATGTGTTCCATGTAAAAGCAACAAGTCTGTTTGATATCAACCTTGTTTTAAGATAAATGTGATTGATTTGCAGTTTTGTACCTTTGCCTTTATTCCATTTTGAAATTTTTTTTGTTTTGGTGTTCCGGATCCATTGGCTTACGGTCTCGGTTAATTAGTAGCTGGAATGCTTGATTCCAAGCTTAAAACTCTGCTCTGAAACAAGGATTTCCCCAAAAAGTAATGAGAAAATGAATGGCAAATGTAGCTCCGGCACCATAGCTGCTACAAAAGTGGGCGGTCACTGTTGCGCTCTTTACCTAAGACAGATGTCAACATGGCCACAGGACCAGAAAACGAGTGGAAATAGCTGGGTGGTGGGCTTATATGGGCTGTGAGGGCGGGAAAACGTCTCTCTGACATCTGCCAGGATGGCGTCCCACCTGCCTTCTCGTATATATTTTCAACTCATCATTAGCCAGACGCAGGAGAACACACATGTCTGTCTGTTTGTACTGTCTGTACTGTCTGGCCCGGCACAAACCACTCCAGAGTGGGCCTCAGCTGCAGCCAAAGGCCATAGGCTGCTAACACAGGCAGGGACTACCCTGCTCATTCCCCAATTTACACTTGACCAGGGCAGAGAGAGAGAGAGAGTGTGAGAGAGCGAGAGAGAGAGAGGCCATATATGCACCTATTGTATTGTCTGACCAAGGAGAAGGAAATAGAGTGTTGGCCCTACTAGCAGTAGACATTAGACCCCCATCCCCCCCATCTCACACACACACACACACATACACTATAGACATTGAGTTAGCATCAACAGCTCTATGATGCACATGCACTATGAGCTGTAAGCAAATAATTATTGCGGAAGGAATTACAGTGAGCCTGCAACATAAATTAAGTGGCAGTATACTGCATACATATATGCTAATATAGTGTAGAACCGTAAAAATAAGTCGTGTTTATAATATTGTGGCACATCACATTTCATTTAGCACACACTTGAGCCTAGAAGGTCATATCACGCCAGAAAATATAGAAATGATCCAATTGCACCATGCGGTTAGTTAAGCATAGATAGTCACAGTAGTATGCCCTTTGTGACAGAATCCTTTTGGACGGTTTCCCTCTTCATGTCTGCAATGTATAATTTTTCAATTGTCCTCATACCATAAGTGGTCTAACTGACAGGTAATCATGAATCTTTAATTCAACCCTTGGGCAGGAATTTCGCTAAGTTAAAAGCTGTATTTTTAAAGAGGTGGAAATCGAGAAGATGAATTCTTATACAGTAATTTATATTCCTGTGTAAAGCAATGGTCCACGTGTCAAGCTCTCTCGAGCTGGGCTGTAGAAACTGCTGTACAGTGCCACTGTGTGTGTGTGCGTGCGTGTGTGTATGTGTTACTGTAGCTGACTCTGAACATGTGTACAGTATTACAATGACTGCGTGTGCACAGAAACAGAATAGTGCACACGCAGTCATTTTCACCGGAATAAAAAACCTTACATGCTGTTCTGTGTCATAAACGTCAATCATTGTGACATTTTGCACGTGTGCACTTTCATGGGTCTTAACGCTCACATCCACAATATGCCATGATTGACTGGATGAATGCAGCTGTGCTTTATTTAGCATTGACAAACCACCACATTTGGCTGACTTGCCCACTACTCTTTTGTAAACAAGGAAGATTATCCTTACAGTTGAGCATGGGTCGATATATTAACTATGCCATGATTATCCTGGCCAAAATAATTGCAATAGATGATATGATTGCGATGATATTATTATTATTATTAAACTTTTGCAATGGCACACGTGTGTGTGTGTGTGATTCTTTTTGTTTTGAACAATCAGTATTTCAACAAATTCAATTTATCTTTTTTTACGGGAGACACAATGGGCAAGCCTATAACATTAACCTAGTCATAAAAACATTGTGCTTTCCACTGTGGTCACACACAAGTAATGGGTACAGGACAATACCCTTACCAGTAATGATTTGTAATACATTGGGTACTTTGTTAACGCATTTTTTTAAAATCCTACAAATAATAAATACAGATATCTAAATAGCAAAGCACAGAGTTTACTGGTATAAGCATCTGAAGACAACTCAGACTCTTGTGAGTCCATTTCACGTTGACATGTCACCCAACATGTAAAAAACAAAATACACACTATATTAAGCCATGTTTAGAGAGATGTACTGGAGAAAGCACTGTTGGCAACATCTAACGGTCATTTTTTGATATCCAAGATGACTCGAGAATGAAGATAAAAGGTGAAAGGTCACGTAAACACACAAAATAGAACGCGCTTGAATATCAAAACAGCCCTCATGGCAAGACAGGCTGAAAGCAAAGCAAAATGGCAAAGCCTGCTCTGAACATAGTGTGATATCTCAGAAAAAATTTGTTACGGAGCTTAGACGACATACATCCTGTTTCCTCAACATCTCTGCTCTACATACTCACCCAAGTGCTGCATACATATTAGTACCTAGGTAAGCAAGGGGTTTCTTACAGTCAACAACACGCAGGCTTGACTGTATGGGTAAGCAGGTAGTAGGATTATGTACAGACATCATGCTCTTTCTTTACTGTGTTCAGTATCCCTGCAGTTACACTATACTAGGCCTACTGCAGTTCCACTCTTCTTCAGAGAGACACAGCCTTGCCTAACACAGGGATCAAACAGCTCACGTGACACAATGAGTCTCTTACCTTGATGTAATGAAAAAGAGATGGCATTCGGGTTCACCACATAAAGAAAGAGAAGATAAAAAGAGTGCATTAGTGAAATGACAGTAGCTATATTCTATATATAGCAGGTAGTTTGGCGTCAGCGATGCAGGGTCGGCAATGTTTAAGGTTTTTCATGGGTATGACTGTAGACATAACACCGTACAAACTGTAGCGAGAGTAATTGTGTGCCAGTGATTCACACAGCCTGACATCTCCTTCAATGCAACACCAAGTGGTGTTGACTACCCTGCAACCTTCCGGTGACAGGCCCACAATGCAACTGGCATCCCTGGAGACATATGAGGCCTTGTGTTTTGGGGGGGTGTCAGGACATCCCATTGGTCTTAGGCTATCACTTGAGAAGCGGAATGCTTCTCAAGTGTCCTTGGATGACAAACTGAATCCATTGCATTCACCACGTCACTCGGGGACGCCAGTCCGAAATGATATGGAGCGCAGCGAGAGCCACAAACGTATGATCACTTCCACTTTACAGTTTTGGAAGGAGGACGTGACTAATGATACTTACTTGAGGCGCCAGATGGTTTGATACACACCAACCACCTGAGAAACCGTCTATTGAAACTGATTAGAAAAAAATGATGATTGGATGAACTGACGCCAGTGATTGCTTATTACTTTCGGATAACGTCACACCTGAGCTACTGTACGCCCGTCGCTGCCAGTACAAAGCTGATTGGTCAGAGCAGATCAAATGACGTCCACACACTGACGCGCGAGATCAGCATGGCTTCACGAGGCTGGGTGGGGTGGGGGGTGTGTTAATGGTGTTCTGAAGGATATTAAGTACCTATGATCCATGTGAGGCCACACAGGTGTTCCTGCAACAAACTGTTTCGAGGAAAATGTACTTTGTTTCAGGCCATGCGTGCTATAATTAGCTGCCTGGTTGCTACGTATGCTCAACCACCTCAGCAAAATGTCAGTGGTGACATCCTGTATGGTGACACGCCCACTTAACAGACATCATTTGTTCCACTTTTGCTCCCATAGAGGTGCATTATGTTGCTCTGTCCGTTAGTATTCTAATATCTTTGTTGGCATTGAATCGTGAGGCAACTGTACTTTGCCCTCGTACAGTGTGAATGAAGGTGAAAGGGAAAGAATAGTATTCATACCAGGGTACCAGAACACAACTTGCTTGTAAACAGCCATCAAGAAACAAGGCCCCAGGGCAAGGCCTATCGTTAGGCAGGTTAAAATGGTAACAGTATATCAACCTCCTGTCTTCATAAACCGTGCACATTTAGTATGTGTATGAAATGAACATGCGTGAATGTACCGTGGTTAAAGGGGATGTGACTAGACTGAGCCCTCCCTAAGTTGTAAAACCAGTGGTCAACAAATAAATCTTTACAGCAATTTGCATCTGTCAGCTCAGCCTCTGTCCAAGAGTTTGTCTCTTTATGGGGATGTCATAAATCACTGCAGCCACTAACTGAAAAGACGACAAAACCCTTTTCACAATGGCAGAAGAGTAGAATAGAGGTGCGAAGATACATTGTGTGTGCGTGTGCGCGTGTGTGCGCGTGCGTGTGTGGTAGGCAGGTGGGAGAGGATACCCAAAAAACAGTTTAAAATTGTGATGAGCTGATCAAGGCCAATTCATTTTTAAATGTTTGTGTGCATTTATTTGTGTGTGCCAAACACAGATATAGACCCTAAGGAATAATAATCATGTTGTTTGCATAATTTATCACAAGACAAAGTGTTTTCTGCCTTGAGTAATGTTTATATGGCCTGTAGGGATAAAATTGCACTAATGAATGCACATATAAACCCTATGCAACAAAAATACGAAACCGAAGAATTTAACACATTACACATTTTCTATATGTTTGCCTTTAGGATCGTGTTCAAAAAGCATACAAAACTAATGAAATTACAACGTAGACTGGTAGTGCTAAGATGGACAGACAGACAGAGACCTCTTCTTGTATATTTTAACTGTGTATCATTATGTCTCCTCTCTCCTCAGATGTGCTTTGTAATAGCATAAGAGTTTAAACACTGGAGAAAAGAGCACAACTGCAAATGAAGGATATTGTACAGATGCTCCTCAATGTGTGTCTGCGGGTAACCTTGTGGTTAAATCCGGCATTGCGGAAGCACGTGTTGTGGTTTGAAACTCTTGACAGCACGTGCTGAATAGCTGGCACTGTTCTCCACTCCCCCCTCTTCAGCTTGCCTCGGTGCACTCGGTTAACACGAACAGCGAGCTTGGGCTAAAATGGAGGGGTTTTCAGGTACCGAATAACACAATCAAGGAATGTGCCACTGAAGTCAAATATTGACATAACATCCCCAGAGATTGACAGAGGGGTTATGTATAAACTGTTTGGTGCGTGGGTATACACATAGAAATATTGTTCTGAAGTATGGCTGGCTTTGCTCATCAGGTTCAGAAACAAAATGACTCCCCTGTGGATCCTCTGGCATTAGATTAGGAATGTGTTGTGTGAGGTAGCAGGGTTCAAAGGTTCAATTGCTGCCTTTCAGCTTGCAAGATACTGCTGTTCTCAAGACCAGATGCTGGAGACAGCACAATATGAAATAGAATGAAGTGCACAGTGTCCGGAAAAACATTGGGGATTTAAGAATTTATCCAGTGTCATATTCACACTGTCATCAAAAATGTCAATAAAATTGAATAATAATAAGTTAATTTCTTGTCTTTTTTGTCCTTTCTTGAAACATTCCATTTCATATTTATTTTGCATATAACAAATTTTATAACACTGATTAAATCCATCTGTGTTTTACGTTTATATGAAAATTTGATATGGTATCACTGTATTTAAGTGACTTCTTGAAAGCACTTGAATCATCTGAGAGGTAAAAGCAGCCAGTTTCCTTCCATGCTTAGCAAATCAACCGTGCATCTTCATCAGTCATGTGGCAACCTGTGTAATCTTAACCGCCCATCAACAATTGAGAAGTGAACTCTGAATGAACAGAATTAATTTCACTGGGTGAAGAGCAGAAGAACAAACCCAATCATCATGCCTTATCCGTCCAGAGATGCAGTTGATCCATTGTTGCCAACGGAGATGGATCAACCACATGTTCAAGTAAACTCTGGATGTTGATCAGGAGTAATAAAGCGTCATCTCTTAGCGTGCAGCATATAGCGCCTTACTTCTTCACTCAAACGCCTTGTTCCGGTGGAGGCAAGCTAATCCCGCAGCAGATGCTGTCTCGGTTGGCTGCATCGGCTAATGGCAGCCTAGTGGTCAGGCAATGGTGGTTGGCGGGTGGAGCGATGGATAACACAGCCTCTCGGGTCAGCTTTTCCGTTTTCTAGACTCTTTCCAACAGTTCCTTTTCTCATATGCGTTAGCCTCTTGAAGCGCTTGAGAGAGAACTCCTCAAGTGTCAAGGTGTCCTTGAGAAAGACACCTAACCCTAACTGCTTCCGGTGGTAAGGTCTCTACTTGCATGGCTGACCTTGCCATCGGTGTATGAATATGTGTGTGAATATGTGTGTGAATGGGTGAATGTGAGGCAAATAATGTAAAGCACTTTGGATGAAAGCTCTAAATAAATGCAGTCCATTTACAGTATATCTTTGTTGGTGTAGTTAATATGACACAAGTGTTCGTGCAGTCATGGTGTGGGCAGAGGGCATCTCAGTCACATCAGTAATTGGAAACTTGATGTAAAGGTAATTTCACATCCAATTAACAGGGATTATTATTGCTGAGAGGCCACAAGTGTTCCACTGGGCCTGGTCACCACTGAATCCAGAGATGGTTGCTTATAGGTCATCCATCAGGGGGATAAACTCGTGTTGCATCAGAGGATGATGCAACACGTTGTATGCTGTTATTTAAAGTGCCAGTGTAGCATTAAGTGCCAGTATAGCAACGAGTGAAAGATATTATCTAACTATGTTTAGACCACCAAAGAAAATGTCACTAGGAACACCAAGAAACGTTCACTTTAAATTACTATGATCATAATGTATTATACAATCCTCAATTTGCCTTTTTCCTTTAACATAATGTTATTCACATTTCCAAAACTTTCAAAAAAAACAAAAAAAAAAAAACGTTTCAAAACAAAATAATGGAATTATGACAAATTCATACTCAGAAGAAGGAACTTCAATAGCCACCTACGTCCAGAATCATTTAGTCTAGGACAATTGGTCCAAATAACCCATTTACTCTAAGTGTCCTATCGACTGCAGTGATATATTTGACTGACCTTCTTGATATTCTTTCTATTCATACCTGGCCGTAAAACAGAGTTTTTTACATGGCCAGCTGAATGTTGGCCTACTGGCAAAAATCCAGAAACTGCCTGTTCGTTTTTTGTCCATTCTGCTTGACATGACAGAGCGCACAAGACATCTCAATCACATTTTAACTCCCTACTTCACCCTGCAGGCAGCTACAACCTTCGACTGTACTGCCCAAGGTAGGGACAAGCAATGCAAACAGATCCATCCTGGTCGAAACTGAAAAGGCTTTTTAGGGTTTTCCAAAAGGCTTTCCACAGCAGATCATGTTCTTGGAAAGTTTCGGTGCCTGACTGCTTCAGTGCTGCCACAGTGTTGGCACTCCGTTTAATCTCACATGCTGCATGAAATCTAAATTTGCACTTTGCAATGGATGCAAATGCATTTGTTCATTTGTCAGTATGTTTGACCACATTAAATGGAGCTCAATGCAGAGACTCAATGCAGCTGAACTCAGCTAGACTGACAATTAAACACTTTAATTTCACATCTCATTCAATGTATAATTGCTAACTGATGTTTCCTATTCGCAACCTGTTGAATCCTAACCACCCTGAATGGGTTGGATTCCTCCCTCTGTGGTCCCTTCCAAGAGTTTCTTCCATTTTTTTACCCACAGTGTTTTTAGGGTCGTTGTTCCTTGCCTGATGGGAGGAACAAGTGAGGGTCATCTGTTTCCATGTGAAATGTGGGCTTGTGAAGACCTTGGAGACTGATGTGATTAAAGGCTATATAAATAAACTTGTGGTACATCTTTTGATACTGAGTCAAAAGGCAAATTACACTGAAGCCACTTGGGTGTTGCCCTATTTTCACCATGAATTCATTTGTTGACGTGTGGAGGAACCCTGACCTTCCACTCTAAAATTAAGAATTCAGACTCATCAAGCACTGACTTGTGTTTTTATGAACACCAAGCCTTTTTCAATGCGCACTGCTCTGTGAGATGTGTTCCTTATTGTACTGTATAGCGCCAGAACCTTTACCACAAAGAATGGCGCATTGCCTGCGAGTTTGACTTTGAGGTCCCAGTAGAAAATGTTGTGCTTTAACTAGGCTGATTTTCTTGGCTGGTAATAATCAAAGCCTAGGGTCAAAGGTCAGATCACAATTGGATCTATTGTCTTGCGTCTGAAATGGCCAGGGCATCTGTTGTGGGCCTTTCCCAGAGAATGCTGGCGCCCTTCTCCCCTGCATGGTCCCCACATTGACCTCCACACAACCTCTCATCCTCCGAGCTCATAGGGAGCCTTTATGCAAGGTTGGCTCTTCATCCCGTGCCAGGGAGACCTAAGGTAATGAGAGAAACCTTGGAGCATGGGAAGCAGAGAGACTGGAATAACAGAGATGGGTGGCACTTCCTCATTTGATTTTTAAAGGGGCGGGGGGACGGGACTTCTTACCCTTTGACCTGCTGACCAGAACAACCCAGCGTTCCATGCAAGTCAATGGGGAGGTTCACCATAACATTGCACATTATATACAGTATTATAGAGTACCTCAAAAACAATCAATCTGAGGCCACAATGGTATTTCTGCAGCTAACTGTTTTGGGGTAAATAGTGCATGGTAGATTTAGCTGTCTGGACGCTGCCTACATCAGCCTCCACCATGGCCTCCACAGCAAAATGCCCTTGGGGACACGCCCGCTTAAGAGATCGGAAGCGTTCCATTTTTGCTTCTATTGAAATGCATTACAGGGCTCCATCTTTTAATTATTCAAATACCTTCGTGGGAAGCCTCCCCACATTATATTTTGACAGTAATCTGTCAAGAAAATGGGTCAGGACAACAAGGCTAACTGCTATTGCTCCTGGGAACCTCTTTTGTGTGTGTGCATCGCAAGTTAACAACTCTGAGGGGGGACAACCATAAGTCAGACAGGCTCCTTTAAAGTGTCTACAGAGCTCTACATGGAGGTAATGGCAATCACTGCTGCTGCTAATTAGCTTATTTAGCATAATGATTGTGGTTTGTCAATTAAAACAATTATCTAAAATTAAATACCCTATATAGCTTATTGTGCGTGGCTGTACAGAAATGAATGCAGTCAGTAGAATAATGTTAGTTAGGTATGTAGCTCTTGCATTTCAGAAGAGTTTAGATTCTGCATACAGCCCACGGTGATCATTGCAGATGGTCCAATACTCTGTGTGTTTGTCAGTGCTATGGATATGTTAATGTTCAACTTGTTTGGCAAATTAAATGTGTCAATTAACATATTTCAGTTAATTTTGTGTTTTTATAACACATACATATGTATAGTATTTATGCAACATTATTCAAACATGCATCTTGTGAGGAATGTGGTCTCATATAGCGAATTGGGGTAAAAGTCACCCACTTCCCAAAATCATATTTATATTCAGCAGTGAGACGTTGTGTAAAAATCCCTTTTATTTAAGTGACTCGGGGCGATGATGTCACATATTCCAGATGACACTTCAGGATTGTAAATTCTGTCTAGACTGAGGTTAGGAAGCAACTTGAGAGAGACCCTCTTCCTCCTCCCCTTTATCCTTTCCATTAGTTTTTCCCCAATCCTTTGCTTTGCCAAATGAATACAGATATATGAACCACGCTCCTCCTGACGCTTTGGCCAACTGGAGGGCTCCAGAAATGCAATTTGTCATGAGTGGTTTCAATGTCAAAAGGCCATTGGGCTCTATCAATTCCCCAAGAGGTCATAAGGTAAAGTGAGCATGTTGTGGCATACTCTGGGCTGTTTAGCTTGCCCCAGTAGCTTTTGTCCTTTATGAAAAAGACCTCAGCCATTTAAAACTGCTCATGTCAGTGCTGCTTAACACAGCTCCCTTTCTGACCAAAGTGTCTAGCTGACAAAACCCTAAAGAAATGTCGGCCCCTCCAAGTAATAGATGGGGCTGTCTCCGTACTGTAACTAGCATCATTCCAATTGGCAACAGGGCATTAATGCCGTGCTGTAGAGTACAGTGGAATTGGTTATGGGCCTCACAGTGTATTTCCTGTCCCACTACCCGGCATGTCTGGCTGAGCAGCCATGTATTCCATTTCTACTGTGTCATCTGTTAAAGTCTTCACACTAGGAATGCCCTCAAGCGTGTATCCCCCAAGGATCACCCCCCCCCCCAACCCCACACACACACACAGTATTTAAAACCGCATCTGCTGAGCTCCAGAGGACGAAAGACGCCTTCCGAGATCCTCCTAAGTGCACACAGCTGCAAGCTGATGGAGGAAGCTGTGTGTGTGTGTGTGTGTGGGTGTGGGGGGCATTCGCCCAGACACCGTGTTTAATGTTGTCTACTGCAGGGCATTGGTACGGCAGTGGGTTGGTCGAGACTCACAAGCATTTGTACACATACTTGTACAGAAGGGTGCATATCAAAGCCCAGGTTCAAAATGTTGTCACTGAGCGGGCCAGGCACGAACTGTGGTCACAGCTGTTTTCGGTAGAAAAACAATGCAGTGATACAGAAGCAGAGAAAAAACACAACGCCTTAGACAGGCTTCCACGTGGGGGGGAGAGGTCCGTATTGCGGGGAATTGTTTGTCATTACAAAAAAAGGCCTTACAGAAGAAACACATGCACTTCACATGTGATCACATCTGAATGCATTGGTTATTTTCTGAGTGTTTTTGTGCATTTACTGTAGATGGTAGGGCTATAACAAACCACATGCTAAGTAAATGGCCCATGGATATTCCATGCTGTTATAGGGATATGGGATGTCTCCGTGATGTCAAATTTGCCATTGACTGAGAAATTTTCCACTATTTCAGTGTGAGTGGGGGCAAATATTATGAACTAGACAGACCTATTTTAAAGCTTCAGAAGAGGGAAGGAAAGCTCTCCAATAGTGTTTCATCAAAAATAATCACATGTTGGTAATCCACTGCATTGTATGTTAGGCAGATAGGAAGCATCCACAGTATTTCACCTGCATAACCTGGTTGTTCACAAGCCTGATTCAAGGTCATTAGAAGCCTGATAACTACCCGTTCATTTGAATAAAGTGTGTTGGAGCAGGGTGAGATCTAACACATGCAGAGTGTGGCCCTCCAGGACCGGAGTTGAATAACCCTGATTTACAGTAAGAGAGCCACATGGACACACATACAGTGTATATTAAAGGGATGTGTTTGGCAATGAAGCTGCCTCTTAAAGGAAGTGTGAGGTTGAAGTAGCTGACGCTAACTGCACCAAATGCACCTTTTAAATGTAACCATATATGGAACCTGTTTTACCGTGACGCGCATGCTTAATCCTTGGTGCTAAATCATTGCTGGGTGAGGATAAACAGGAACACATGCAAGACTAATGACAAATCAATGCAAAGCAAATTTACATAGATTTCGACAACTACATGTTGCAATATCCGGTTATTTAATTGGCAAAATCCTTTTTTTTGTGATATTAAATAACGGAATAACAGAATTACTTTGATGGACCTCTGCTCTCAGAATGAGTTTTCCATCCTTAAACTTCCTTGGGTTTCGGGTTACCAGAGATACAGTAGAGCCAATGTGTCTGGCAGCTGGTAGCATATGGGGTCTCCGGGCCCCGCCTCCAGGGGAAAAGGTTATGGAGGGAAGCACACTGCTTAGGAGCGTGCAGCTGTCTAGACAATAGCAAGCGAGACGCTGACTGGACGGCAAGCCACAGGGGACCAATAATGCGCAGTTCACATCGCAGGAGTGGAGCGTGGAATGGCGTCTGGGATTCAATCGGAAAATGGGCTATACACACTGTCTGCCATAAAGCGACCTTTTGTGAAACACTCTCTTTGTGAAACAGCTTGCTTAATTCAAATTGTACCCACAGACTAGTCTCTTTTATCAAACACCCGTTACCACCACCATTGTTTCTCAAATACGTAATTTGTGCAAGTCAAGTAGTTGCTGTTGTAAAAACGATCATTACAAAAACGCTAGAATTTCAGATTCAGATACTCTATACCCTCCTGTGCCGGAAGAGGCTTGCGTTCCTCTCTCCTCTTCCCCCAACAGATCGCCTATAGGCTCCTTAGTTAACCTTCTGTACTCCCCACTCTGTAGTCCATGTTTGTGGACAGCTGCAGGTCAAAACATTACCATGAACATATAAAATGAGTGAGACCTGCAGAGTTCAGCATATTTAGCAGCACTCAAGCATATTCACATATGCTTCAGGAGAATTGTACGCACCGACAAGATATAATGACACCGCTGGACACCTGATTTCAACACTTTTGAACCTGCCGTGCCAGAGTGGCGTTCAAATATGTTCTTGAGAAAAGCCATGGGTGACATCACGGAGGGCTTGTGTATTTATAAGTCTACGGTAGAGACACCATATTCCTGAAAACGTGAAACACAGGACATGTAGATGGTAGCTACTTCAGGAAGAAATTGGGAGGGACACACACACCATATTAAGCAGATTTTGGTCGGCACGATTAGATGCTTAAATGCATTTTATCGGTGCTCCTCAAATGCCTGATCTCGTTCAATGTGACGCAGTGAACCTTGGCCAGCAGGAACTAGTTCTGGTGTATCCATGTAGCTCATGTCACATGTAGCCTGCAATGCACTATTACCATATTAATAAATCATATTAGCTACAGTATGGATGGATTTCCGTTGCGTTTCACATCTCTCATATGAAGCGGAAGATATTGAGTCATGCAAAAGACCTTAAATAAGATCATTGTCATGAAGGGGAAGATCTGATTTCATTACATTTTTTGCATGAGTAAGTCTGACCAGTCCAACTGGTCACCAACCAGCTAGTCTCTGGCATGGCACTACAGTGGGGGATTAAACCTTCCACACCCCACCAAAAGGGTATTATTATTTAATTAAAATGTAGGCTATAGAATTAACAAGACTCATCTCTCATTGTGTGAAAGTTAAATTATATCCTATTTAATATTTCCCACATAACATTCCCCTCAAAGTGCCCCTAATTGGCTCATACTTACAGTAGACACATCAATTTAGAAATTAGGCACTGAAAAACACTGCTGTCCAACTGTATCGTTTGCACTGCCTAGTCAACACAGCATTATTCTTTTTCTGATATATTTAGGGGAAAAGTTTACACCTGCCCTTAATTTACAAGCACCCCTTAGAGCTCCCTTTCCTAATTATCTGTGCCGCAACTGGTAACTCAGCATGAAGGTGAATTAAGAGGGAAAGGCTTTAGTCTATAACCAATTTGAATCTCATTACTATGTCACCCAAGTGTACAGTATCTTAAGAACAAAAAGCAGTTATGCAACACGTGCAAAGGGAAATTCAATATATTTTGATAACTCCATCTCAGTTAATGGCTTATACGTTCCCAGAGAGAAACTCACAACAGAATCACATTCAATTTAGACTTGTTTTCCATTTTAATCTTTCTCCTTTCCTGAACAGAGGGGGAGAACGCCACTGGCTGACACCGTAAGCATTTATCATGTACACTATCAGCTCTCAACAACTGGGAAACTTCAAGGTTGCGGGGAGGTTAATATTTATTGGCTTTGATCTCTGATCCAAGTGGCAGAAAGGAAATACCTGAACTCTATTTGATGCGAAAGGGCACAATCTTATGTCCTGCTAGAGGGGTGGAAGCATAAAAGGAAACCAATTGACATGTAGATGACCATAGCAAACGTACTTCTATACTGCATATGTGCTCTATGTATGCCATTTAACAAAGTGAAACAGAAAAGAATCCTTCAGTGGTTCTGTACAAATGTAGGCTATCATTGAAGAGGAGGGGGGTCAGGATAAATAAATGCTGTACGACATAGGCTTATTTTTGCAACTATGTGCAGATGGAAAGACACTATTACTATTGGCAAGGCTGCAATCCTACCACGTTGATTTATAAAACGATCCTCCACATTATGGTCTGAGAGACAACTTTTGAGAAAAGCCCTCAGTTTGACCCACGCCAAGCAAATGAAAATGTGCTGTGGTCTACGCTTCTCTCTCTTAAGCTGCTACAGAGCTGTGTTGAAAGCCTATACACAGTCTACTGCTGTGTTCTGTGTCAGGTGTCTTGCAGTACTTTACCTTCTATGCGTATGTGTGCACGCATGTTATGTTAGGTAGTCTATATTTAGCATGTGCTGTGTGAAAACATTGAAGTTAAAGGTAGAGTAAGTGATTGTTGACAGTGTTGTGTGGTGAAGTCTGCACCACCCATGTACAGTGCTCATTGCACAAGCAAAACGAACAGCTAGCGTACCTAGCGGAGGATAAACGGCACCTTTTAGATGAACGTGCA
Source organism: Amblyopsis rosae (assembly GCA_025399935.1). Taxonomy (NCBI): domain Eukaryota; kingdom Metazoa; phylum Chordata; class Actinopteri; order Percopsiformes; family Amblyopsidae; genus Amblyopsis; species Amblyopsis rosae. The sequence continues at coordinate 9,610 of JAODTR010085330.1, read as the reverse complement.
TATGGAAATTGTGATGGCAATTTCTGTCAAATAAATGCTCTTACCAAGATCTTGTATTGGGCCATAGTTTTGATATTCTCCATGGAAACCAGCAGCTGCAGTCAACCCAAAGACACACTGACTGATAACAACACTTTCTGTTCTCTGCCATTATATTACATATGAGCTTTCCATTCTTCACACATTGGTTATATGACCCTGGCTTCCATAGCCATCTGTTAAATGAAAGACCTGATCTAGGGAAAGCTTAACCAGTTCAATCGCTAACCAGTATAAACAGAAGACCCTAAAGGCAGTTCTAAACAAAAGTATTGTAACCATGTCTTATCTGAAAACAGACTTGTCTGGCTCCGTTGATACTTGAAGCACTAATTAATAGACAACATTGCCAGTTAAACACGTTCACCTTTGTGCTTACAGATTATATATAATGTGATCAATGTGTTAAATTAAAATTTCCTATTACAAGATCAATGAAAACCCCTCAGCCTATTGTTTCCCACTCCTGAGCTTAACCGTGTCTCACTAAGGGAAAGCTTGAACTACTCTGTAATTCCCTGTGCCACACCACAAACACCAACACCCCCTGGCCATTAGGCTATTAGTCACCCTGGAGGATCTGACATTGCTACCAAATAAAATGAGTATGGAAGTTAAGGAACCTGATGCCGTATTCAAATTAAAGGTTCTTTTGAAGAGCTGAGAGGCCTCGTAGAGTTGTTGTGATGTTCCCCTTGGACAAGCAGTTTCAAAGGGGCACTCCACCTGCAGTGGTTGCTCGCCCATGTTCAGAGAAAATAATTGGGTTCATAAAGGAACAGGTCCGTATGGTAGCATGTATTATAATGTGTATACGTGTGTTTAGATATAGTTGGATACTGTGCTCTTAAACATGGGACATGGTGTGAGATAAAATTATTAGGACACATTTTTTGGGAAAACACACCACACACACCAATAGGACTTCAGAAGCAGTCAGTGTCTAACTAACATGAGCGGTCTTGGGGAGCTGCAGTTAAAACTGGAAATAAAAATGTTTATGAAGGCCTTAGGAAATGAATTCAAGCTTCCCTGGAAATGGATAATGCTGTTAATGGAGCACTGCACACAAAAAGGTATTCTGCAGATTAGCAGTGCTCACTAATACATAATTAATACAGTATTTTCTCCATTATATAAAACATGATAACCCAGTCCAGAGCCATAGTCTGGATTGCCATATCTTTCAAATAAGTGTATAAATACCCTACAACACATTAACTAACTGTATGGATATATTCTAGGTTATCCAGTCTACTGGGCAAATGATACTTGTGAAGTGTGGGACATAGTCACTCCAACTAATCCACATTCAAACAATTCTGGCCTCAAGATGTCTTGTGCAAGTAATTTTCTCTAATGACAAGTTGCAGGAGCAAGCAAACAATTGGATTTCACCTCATCTTGAACTGCAAATATTTATTTTAATCATTATCACAAAATGTCTGAAGGGCCACATACAGTATCTACCTACTGTATCTATCTACCATAATGTCCACTCTGATGAACCATTCCTTTGTTCTATACTCTGCACTTTGACTGGATAGTAAAGTGGTATCAAAACACTTCTGATAGCAGAAAGGATAGTCTTAACAACTGCTTCAAAGAGTCCTTCAAAAACAGTTCCACACATTAAAGGTATCACAGCATACTGTACGCATTTAATTTGAGTGAAGCAACTCTTTTTCTCAGCTTCTCTTTCTCTACTGTATTTTAGGACTTTGTGAGCTCATCGCCAATCTGCTTTTATGCCAGGCTGCACAAAATGCTGTGCAGCACTATTGGTTCTTTTTTTACTCAATCCGTATATGAACTGTATCTGTATCTAATAAGATGAAATGCCTCATTATTGGCCTTCTCTTGACTGCTTATTAATTGGCCAATGCATAATGAAGTTTGAAGCAAATGTACTTCAGTTTTCAAGGATAAGCACAAAATACTATATTTCCCCACAGGAATGAATACAGATGTATTCTTTCTTTCCCTACAACAGTCTATACATATGTACATATTTATGTACACAACTACATTACCCATCATTCACAGGCTCATAACATGGCCTACTGTTTATCCTGGATGAGATTATTAACACTTTAAATGACATTGTTTACTGCAATATACTGTCTAGACAGGGATAAATAAACTGAGTCTACAAGCTAGTGTAGAAACAGAACAAAAGATAGAATAACCAAATCTGTGAAAAGATAGCCTTTTTCTTCGTATATTTCTATTTCTTGCTTATCTCTTCATTGGGTTATTGACCTACCAGACTACAACTACAGTATACAACGGATGATGGATCGCTCACAAGGCCTCTTTAAGTCCACACTCTCTGTGTGTTTATGGGGCAGATATCGTGAGGAATGCGTAGGGAAAGATTGAAGAGGGGGAAGACCTCCCTAATGGCTCAAAGCCAACGAACACATAAATAAACATTTAAGGAGCAGATACTTTCACAGTGCAGGTGGTGAAAGGCTAGCTAAGTGGTACAGAAAGCCTATAAAAATCCACAATCCAACCTTTAATCAAGCTTGGGTGGGTCTCGCAGCATGGAGGTGATTAGACATAACAGGAGCTGCTGTGATAAATGAGGGGGGGCTCTGACTAACCCCGGCATACCCCGGCCAATTCCCTGTACACCAAGGCACAAGATGGCAGCTAAGAGGCTTCCCGGGTGCATTTATTTCCAACTGTTTGCCTCAGCCCGCCATATGGTAACGGCTATCACCAAGTCTCCTGCCAACCACAAGCCGCACGCACTCCAGTGGGCAAACAAAACGAGCCGATTTGTTCCGCTGGCGGTGCTTACGTGTACTGTAGCAGCGAGCTCTCTTTCGTTTCCTTTATGGGATCAAATCTGGAAGCGGCATGGCTACAGGCTGCTGTCCGGATGCTTCAAGGGCAAGAAGGGGTTCTATCCAATAATAAGAATAAAATAATGTAGTGACTTTGGTTCGGTTACAACTCCTGAGGATGCACAAGCAATGACCACATGAAATAATAGCACAGGCAACTGGGACTACGTGAGGTGAAGTGCACTTGAAATTCAATTCAAGAAAGATTTTACTGCTACAGTAACGCTTAAAGGTGTAGTCATCGATGCTGGGTAAAGATTGTTGATATGTGACCTCATCAAAACAAAAACACCTCTTCCTTCAATGCCATAGGGTGCTCCCTCAGAAGCTCCGCCCCCAAAACCGATCTTGAATTGACGCACTTTTTTGTGTTTCCAATTAGAGCTGAGGATGTGTAGAAACGCCAGATTACATTTTCAGCTCGCACACATAATGACATAAAAGACAGCTAGTGGGACCGTGAGGAGATATTCTCTGAATCTGACAAAAAGTGTATTAGCTTACATTAGCTGACTCAACCTTTAACAGAGAAATTCATACAAACTGCCCACAACTTCTATGACTTTGACTATGATTTTATAATGGAAACCACTCTCTGTGAACAAGTTATGAAACCACAAAATACTTTCGAATAAACTTTGCTTACCTGCCAATGTTCTAGCTATATCGGGGGGCTGGCTTACAATTCCTTTTGAGGTTTTGAGCAAATGCAGACATGCTGCCAAAATGTCAGAATAATACTACCGTCCAGTTCTGTTTTAACAGAAGCTATGACTTCAAACACAAACAACGATATAATAATCCGCAGGCCCCGGAGTTGTTTACGATTCTGCTGCAATGGTATTGCTTCATCAAAGGCTTACAGAACCAGAAGTGATTTCTTTGGGCTTGAGTTTGACTTATTCCTGGTTGTCTATCTGACAAGGCAACATGTCTTGCCCTTATTATAGAAATCATTTACGTTGCTACCTCATAATGACTGCAGGCACAGTGATGCTACCGCATAGCGACTGCAGTTTCAAGTGAGAAAGAAAAACAAGTTCTAAAGAGAAATAAAAAATCCTGGATTGTTTACGATGGATTGGCTTTCATTTATATGTTAACTGTTTAGCCCTCAAGTCGGAGTGAACAAAACAGGCCAGGCACTCCTCAGAGAGCCTGACTCTTGCAATATTAGCACTGTGAGGTGTGCAACCCTGCAGTTCATATTGTAGTTGTAGTTTTATGTCTGTCAGGGCACCTGGCAGCTGTTTTCCATCAGCCCGATATTAGCTTCTGTGCAATTAAAGGCTGTGCCCACGCTGGAGGTGCTCGGGGGTTGTGGCAGGGTACATCTTGACAGCTACGGCTCTCTCCGCTCCACTTAATTTACTCCAACTTCAACAGAGAGGCTGACATAGGGAAATAGGGACATAGAGAGAGAGAGAGAGAAAATGCCAACTTCTTGACGCACAAGGAAATCTTAAAACCCACAGAGCATTTGAGCTGTATTGTTATAGGCGTGTAAAAGTGGACTAGGCCCCGTTAATTGAATGGCCGTATTTAAATGCCACAGTAAAAAGCAGAGGATACTGTGCTAAAACCTATTCTACTGACTCATTTATTTAACACAGGGTTGCAGTCTGCTCTGTGCCTTTAACAAGGCAGACAAACACAGTTCACCAAGGCTATAATCTATTTAGAAGGATGAGTCGCAGTTCAGTTTTATTTGTCTGTGGACTAAACAGATTTCTGTGGCTCTGCAGCTCAAACCTCAGGCAGGACAATGCTGAAAGCCAGGGACTTTCTGGTGGAGACACTTAGCACCTTTACAGCCAAGTTACCTAAGAGTAGCAATATCATCAGCTTGTGTGATGAAAGACCTTTGACACTAATGTACAGTAAAATAATAACACACAATATTACGTTTTACCGTACGATATAAGTGAAAATAATGTATATTTAGCTGCAGTGCATTTGCACTTTGTTTTCATAGTGCCTGTTTTATGATCCTGCATGTGCGTATAATGACATGTTCTTTAAATAGCCCTGAAGATGAAAGACCTTCAAATCCCTGCAGGCAATCCTGTACTCATTTCATTTAACCCTCTTTTTTATCCCTTTTTTTGTGTGTGTAAAGGAACACTCTGCGACTCTTTACAGCTGGCTTTCTACATCTCCACCTGCCAGACACTGTAATTGTGGCTTCTCAGGGGGATAATGCTGAGGAGCTAGCCCATGTTCCCGTTTTAAGGTGTGGGGGAGTTTGAACCTCGAGCTTGCTTCTGCGATGGGGCCGTCGTCAACACAACAACAGTTTTCCCCATATTTGACCTCCGTACTGCCGCGTTGACTGACAGGTCGGGGCGGCTGGCGGTTAAATTCCCTGCGCGCTGCTGTCCTCAGGGTAGGGCAGCCATAGCGCAGCGCCCGTGACTAAAAGGGCGAGTCAACCCGCTTTGTAACCGGCGCGGCACGCGGGCACCGACAGATGGTGTGGCCCGGCATGTGGCCGCAAGCGCCCGACGCAATCCCTCACAGCTGTCGCCAACAGGCCGAGGGCATGCAGAAATAGTGGGGCAGGCCCGTACGCGGGACTCGTGGCGGGAATGTGGAATGAGGCGGGAACTCGTTCATCTGCCCAACTCCTTTGCCCTGCGCTCACACAGACAACACACGGCGGAGGCAAAGCTACTGGCTGCCATTCATTTGTAATGGTAGTTTACAGCGACAGGAGACAAGCAGCCGTAGCAAGCCAACTAGGTGGAAATAGTCTGGAGGGTCTATTTTAAGGAAATGCTGGCGTGAAGGCTGCGTAACACGCGTTGCTGAAAGATATTATCCAACCAATATGTAACCGCAGGCCAGGAACGCCCATAAGCGACAAGCGTGGCTCCTTCTTTTGTCGTCCGTATGAATGAGGGTTATCCTGCTCATGCGATGGCGCAGGAGTGGATAAGCTCTCGAGTCCCAGCTCTTCTCTGTCATGGCGGAATGAGCCTCGCTCATTGAAGACAGCACTGTCACAACCCACATGAAGGTGAGGTGAACGATTCATCCGATACACTCTAATGCAGCTGAAATATACTCAGGTGTTCCTACAGTACACAGCCCTGCATGGCTCTGCACATGGGAACACAAACAAAGTGGTGCAGCCCGCACCACACAACACGATCCCAGCCCAGCCTTGGCAATGTGTGACTAATTTGGGGAGTACTGAAGGGTGAGGAGTATTTGTTTGGATGTTGTTTAATCTTTCCCCAGCATCGCTTATCGTACTCCACCTTTAAGACCCATCTCTTCAGAGTCCACCTTGGTACCTCGGCCGCCGGCCGCTATACCTCATAACATGACCTTCTCTCTGATGGTACTGTACCTTCTCTATCCATTTCTTTTTTTTAAATCCTTCTCTCTCCTGCTCTGTGTCAGGAAAGGCTCTTAGAGAATAAAGCACTTTGCTGGTATTCATGCTGTTACCAATTACTTTGAGGATTGAATGATGTTACATGTTTTTGACAATCACTTTGCCCCAAATTTCAGAACCGTGGTGTCATTTTTCACAATTGTAGACACAAAGATCACAACCGATTATCAAAATGCACAATTTTCAACACTTTTTCGAATTACTTGGATACAATACACACATAACAGATTGTGTGTTCATTGAACTAAGATTCAATATGGAATAATGTAATTAACATAAAAGTAATTTCAAAATGCAAATGAAACATGACATTTGAGATGATCTATCAATTGATATAACTAGTCTAAATTATAAGTAACTGTTGCATTACTCTTACCGTAATGCATAGCTTTCTGGAAACTCACTAACATCACGTTTAGATCATGAAAGTTTCAGGATGAGAAGATCCATTTTATTTCGTTTCAGACACTGTTTCTATGTTCCAATCCCATGTAACACTTCCCATGTAAAACAGAGCATGTTTTGATACTTGACATTACAGTATGTATGCAGGCCCTTCATTTGACAGTGTTACATATAGTACAGTATATATAATAATATATAATAATGAGTGGTGTCCAACTACAACACATAGCAATGTCGTAACATGGAGCTGGTAGGTGATCCAGCTCAAAACAGAGGTCAAACGGTAGGAGGAAGAAGATGAAGAAAATATTATGGTCAAAGGAATTACAGACGACAAGCACCACTTCTGAGAGGTGGTCATGGGCCTCGTCATAGAGAAGGGCTTATGCCATGGATGACGCATTTGGTAAAACCCGCTGCTTGTCCCTGTCCGCGGGCACTGTGCAAAGCATAGCGGAGAAACAGACCTGAAAGCACGTGCGCTTCTGCTCCGGATCAGCCCTGCTTGCAGTGTGCTGCACCATAGATGACTACATAATACAAGCATGGCTGTATTGGATACAAAATAGCTGACTTAGTGATTATCTTTGGGGCACTCGGTCTGCCTCCTCGTACCTACGACCGAGACTTAACGCCACGTTTGTCTTAAAGGTACAGCCCTGGCTGTTTCTTATACCGTCTAAAACATCGTTTGCTTAATATTTCTTACAGTTGCTTCAAAGATGCAGCTTTTGACTAATTACATTTATTTTATGTATTTCTAAGTACATTTATCAATGCAGCTGGTTGAATGCATCCTGTGACCCAGGATGGACAGACAAGTCTGTCAGCACTGTTATCCCCCACCTCACAATAGGCATAGGTTGGTACCCAGGTAAATGATAGACAAGCAGATGGATCTGCCACAGATCCATCGGCAAAAAACGACACGTGTCTCCAAGTTAGCGTAATCTCTCATTGAATGACGATGAATCCCTCGTGTCGTGAGTCGTTTTTTTAAAACCTACGTTTGCCAGTAAATGTATTCTTTCCAAACACATGGTAGAACTTAAACACAATGACTACACACTAAATGCACTGCACTGCACCATACATGTCCAGGAAGTTACATTCATATAATGTAATTACACTTTAATTTATGTCCTGCGGGCCCTGTAGGCCAATGGCCCATTGTTATAGACCTCCGGACTGAGAAGCATTTACTGTTAACATCAAACAATTTACTGTAGCCATCATCGAAGTCTGGCTTTTTCTGCTAATTCCTCAGGTTTTCTGAGGAAATGCTTTGGGAAAGTAAATATAAATATAATATAAGTAAATATAAAATGACTGAAGTCCATGTTGAATTCATACAGACTTTGAAGTTATTAATCTAAGACAAAGTACAGTATGTTGCAATAGCTGAAGGCGTTTGACTAAATCTGTCATTAGAAACCAATACTTTCTTTCTGAAACAAAACCGTTTGTTGTCTCCAAGATACATGTCATAGATGTCTGTGGTTTCTATTCCATATGCCGCACGTTGCCTGAATCATATATATTCAGTTAGACACTATTCACATCTAGCTCGAACTCTATACTTCACTCCGTCGAAAGCGCACCAAGATTCTTTACCAACTGGTTCAATTCAATTCAATGGGGGGTGGCATCCAGGCCAGAGTAATCACAACCAGATTTGGAGGTTTAAGATGAAAACCAAATTGTAAAGCGCGTCAAATTGATGTGGCCTTAAGAAGGTGATGCTGCATATGTCTACTGTGTGTGTGTGTGTGTGTGTGTGTGTGTGTGCGTGTGCGTGTGTGTGATTTTACCACCCATTTGACATTGGCATGGTCAATAATAGAGCATTTACATTTAACGTGATTAAAGAGGACTATAAACAAACTTAACTTGACGTAAAGTGGGCTGTCACTTTTAAAATCATGACTGTGCAGCATTCTTACTTATCAATACAAAGCTATATCATTCATATATAGCCTATATATTAGACAATATAGTCCACATTCATGACAAAATATTATTTGGTTGATATAGTTTAAAGAACCATACATGTTATACTAAACATTAAACCTAAAAAGCTCCAAGCTAGCTGTTCTTCATCTTCGTCTGCATCGTAGACGTGAGTTGACATACAATGGAACATACCATAACATACGATGGTTCAATAACGCAGTGACCACGTGGACTTTTGCATCCTGACCCTCAACGCATGGACCAGCGTACAGTATTTGGACTAATGGAATTACCCAGTCACAAGCTCGTTTTTCGTTGTCTCACAAAAGGGAGATACATTTTGATAATTTGTTCTATCAAACCGTTTTATTTACCAAGATGACTCACCTAGTGAAGAGAGAATGGCGCGTGAGCAGCAATCCGAGAGATATGGGAAAGAGAGAGCGAAAAAAACTAATTAGTTCATAGACAAAAATCTGCTAATGATTCATATATCCTTAAAGGTGCAGTCAGCGATGGGAAGCGAATACACTTTTTGTATTAGCCGTGTCAAATTCAGCAAATATCTTCCCGCCAGATACTTTGTGCTGAAATAAAAATGCTGTGTGGTGCTTCCACACAGGCCTGACTCTTTATATGGAAACACAAACAAAGTGGTCCAGACCACACCAAGCAACAGTACCCCAGCCATGGCAATGTTTGTCAAATGTGGGGGGCAGAGCTCCTGAGTAAAAGCACCCTCTTTGGCACTGAAAAGAGAGGTGTTTTGTTTTGATCCAGTTCACATATCAACAAGCTTTCTCCAGAATGTCTGACTGTACCTTTAAACAGGCTTACAAATGTATTGTCAAGAACTGTACTGTGGTGTACTTTCTACACAGTATATACTGTGTGTGTGTGTGTGTATATATATATATATATATATATATATATATATATATATATATATATATAT
>JAODTR010085309.1:0-14431 GCA_025399935.1 Amblyopsis rosae | reverse complement strand
GAAGAGCCAAGCTACGCTCGCCCTTGGTCAGGTGCAGCGCTCTGAGCAGCTCACGCAGGTTTAGCCCGGCCACGATTTAGCCATCCCCAGCCACAGGGGCTTAGGCTCACAGCTGGAGACCCAAGGGTCGCGGTGATGTTGTCATTGTCAGGGGGAGGGACGTGCCTCAGGGACACTTGGTATAGGAGGGAATGCCTGTGTGTGTGCCAGTGGGCCGATGCATTTCTCATCTTGGCTTTTCTGTCCGACAGAGCGGCCAGGTATCCCCCGGAGACCGCGCCGTGCTGCAGGACCAACTGAGAGACGTGAGTCCCGCCGAGTCTGGCCAATATGAGGACCATCATTCCTCTGCTTTTAATGGAGCTGCAGTTTCACCGCCAGTACTGGATAAATGAACCCCCCCCCCCCCCACACACACACACACATACCCTGCAACTTTGAAATGTCATCGCAGTGAAGTCACCTCACCTTTACCCCCCCCACCCCCACCACAAGCATCTCCTCACATCTATATATCTATAGCTAACAGGCCCTGTTGGCCTACCAGTTGATAATAGAAAGAACTGCCCCGCCCCTCCTCTGCACCAGGCTCTAGAGAAGAACCAGCAGTGGCTGGCCTACGACCAGCAGAGAGAGACCTACGTGCAGTCAGTGCTGGCCCGGTCCCTGGACCTGGAGAACCAACTGACTCGGGCCAACCAGGCCCTGCAGCAGCAGCAGCAGCAGCAGCAGCAGCAAGATGGGTCCTCTTCAGACAGTGAGAGACCTGGAGACGCTCCAGCAGAACTTGCTTGAATAGGCCGCGTTGTTTGTGATGCACACTTTATGTTCCGTTCACTGTGAGACTTACTAAAATAAAAAATAAAAACGCGTGAGCATGACTTTGCATTGTGAAATGCAAAGTCATGTTCAATAAGCCTAGAGCATTCTATGTGAGAGAGCGGTGGTGGTAAACGTCTGTTTCTTCAGTCAAGCCTGCCGGTCCAGAGAAGCTCCAGGGCCACGGCGACCAGCTGCTGCTGTGTGTGCAGAAAGACCTGGAGACCCAGAGACAGCAGGCCACCAAGGCCCAGCAAGACCTCCAAGCACAGAGAGAGCAGGTATATGTATGTATGCATGTATATATATATATATATGCACTGTGGTTGTCTACTGCGCCCCAGTCTCCGTAATGAGACGGCAGCGCACCTCGTGCCATAAATCACAGCACTTTGCCCCGCGCTCTGCCTGTAGACGTCTAGGGCCCACGCTGAGCTCCAGGCTCAGAAGGAGCAGGTTTCCCGGCTCCATGACGAGCTGTCTGCGCTGCAGAGGAGCTACGGCGACAGGAGCAGCGAGCTGTCCTCCTCCCAGAGGAGGTACGAGGAGAAGAGCAAGGAGTTGTCGGAGGCCAAGGAGCAGCTGAGAGCAGAGCGACACGACAGGAGGTACAGCGGTGAAAGTGGTTGTCAACAAAAACATGTCAGTCAATGTGTAAATACAGTGTAATTTGAGGTCTCTAACTGCATGCGTATCCTTTACAATGCACTCTACAATATGATTAGCCTGGTGTAACCAGACCCGGAAAGTGTCAGCAGTCGTTGCCTCCTGCTGGGTGTAGACCTCTGGTTTATTTTGAAACTAGTGGCTAGCCTTTATTCAATTGGCGTTGTCTTTAACCCATCGGCATTTTGCTGAGACTATAATCTCAGCAAAAACTGAGCTGCCTGAGAGCATAGGGCGGAGTCAGACTATTCTACGGTAGCCTATTTACTCCCCTTTGGGATTTAACCAAAGGCTTGAACCCAATGTTTTCAGTGTTTATGAGATCACCACCTGTTCCTTTATGATATGACTGGGGTAGGTAATTGCCTATTTATCGCAGTATGGAGATAGCCGTGAAACGGTGGTAATTTTAATCACAATTAAAGGTGTCATCCTTGTATCTATCGAGTGTGTTTACCGATTACAAGCTAGCAATCACCTTTTGTGTGCGACATAGACGAGGAGAGGTTTATCACAGCTGTTGTGGTCCCCACTTGCTATACCAGGCTAATAGAGTGACTGTTATGACGGAGTGTGGCTCGCTCCAGTCTCTGCCATTAAAGGAACATGAATGGATGGCTGCCACCATGATTAAGTGGTGTTGGGCTAATGAAGCGGCCGCCCTCCTACCTAACCGGAGACAAAGCGGCAACGGTAAAATGAATGGTTTTGCTTGGCACGGCTCCAGTGCGGCGCGAGCGCTTTGTTTCCCCGCCGTGTTTAGCGTGGGACAGAATAGGCTCGACTTGTGTGCCAACGCCAAGCTCAGATGATTTAACACCCGCATGTATGATGGTCACGTGCCCCCCCCCCCACCCCCCAGACACGCAGCCACCGAGGAGAGGAAGGTATCGTCTGAGCAGTCGGACAGGATGAGAGCCGAGCTGGAGGCCGTGGGCGTTAGGCTGGAGGAGGAGAGGAAGAGATCGGCTGAGCTGCTGCTGCAGGTAACCTACACTCTCCCATTAAACTCAAGACAGTGGCTTGCTGACACTTAGCTCTGGCACCTTTAAGTGCCCAGCAAGTCAATGTGCATATCCGTGGGCACGAGCCCACATGTAGCATAAGAAGTGATGGGACCGCCTCAGAACAGCATGCGTATATAGAGCTGTATTTTATACGTGACTCACAGAAACCTTTTATCTCCTCCCAGCAGTGAACAATAGGGCTTGAACCAGTTTTCAGGTACATGTAGTCCAAAGAGAAATGGATTGATGATGCTGCTGTAATTTGACCGTAACAGGTGAACATGCTGCAGAAGTCACTGCTGAGCCAAAACGAGGAACAGCGGAGGATCGCAGCACTAGAGCAACAGGTAACGGTAGAAATGTGACACGGTTATGCGTAAGGGGTGGAGGAGGAGCATGCGCGGTTAAGGGGTGGGATCCTTTCTTCACATCAAATTGAGGATCATTACTTGTGGCAGGCCAATTGGGTTCATATTCCAATGTGCAGTATTGTCATCTATCTGTTGCTGAGGTTGTGCATGTCTGTCAGATGGTAAGACCAGAAGTTACAGTGCAGTACACAATGTTTTGAATGATAATTGCATATTTAGATGTGGCTGTTAGCAGGGTAACCACGGGGTCTTAAAAGTATTACAAAGGTATGGAATTTAATATCCTCAAAATAAGCCCTTAAATGTTTTGAATTTCCCTTTATTATTTTTATTATTATTATTATTATTATTCCCATGTCTTATTTATACTCTTATTGTTTCGTAGCCTAGTGATTGCTCTGTGTTTTCAATCCGGAAGTCTAATATTTTTGAGGTATGCTGTTTGTTTACATGCATGCGCTGCATTGAATTCGCTTAACTCATCCAGTAGCACTCAAATCTGTACCGTATCTATCTGTGATGGTAGCTTCACTGCTAAGACGCATGCCTGCGGTGTGTAAATGATTCAGTGTGAGGAAGACATTAAGTTAATCTACTCAGGTAAAATGTGAATAGCCTTGTTTAGCCTGCTATCAGACAATCAGACTTTACCATGTTAATAGTAAAGTAGTAGTAATAGTAAATGATGTAGTTTACTACATAGTAAACACAATGTAATAGACTAGTTGGCTAATAGTAATAACAGTAATATTAAGATATGAAAAATGAAATCTGTGATTTCACCTAGAACACTCAATTGTGAGCTTAGTAGGACATCCATTGCGGTCTGTAGTGGGCTTCAGCCTGTCGCACATGGGGGGAGAGGGAGGGAGGGAGAAGTTACAAGGTGACATTTTGTTGCATGTCTCCGAACTTTTGTGACGTCCCAGTTTGGTTCTTTTTCTGACACTGGATGATAGATTGAGGGTTTTTGGAGTAATGCCAGTGAGTTTCTGTGGCATTGCACTGATTCCAGTCCTTAAGTGAACTGTTTGTTGGATCTGTTGAAATCTTTGGACTTTACTAAATGAAACCAAAAGTATTTTTTGGAATCGCTGTATGGTCTATATTCAGATTCCAGAAGTAATTGTAATTCTTTTGTAATGGGATTTTCTTTCTAAGATCCAGCTCTCTGCCAAGGACTTTGAGGATGAGAAGGTTGATCGTCAGGCAATGCAGCATCAGCTGCAAAAAGTACTGAAGGAGCTTCGCAAGGCCCGCGATCAGATCGCCAAGCTGGAGTCAGCGGTATGTTAGTGGAAAACATTTGGGTAGAAAAATAGAGAATAAAACTCCTCCATCTGAGGAATTTCTAGATGGTCCTGTACTGATCTAAGCAAATATGTCTTCGACATCTTGAAGTCTAATTATCCATTAGTGTAAACTCTGTCTGTGAAAGGCTGTACGTTGCGTATTATTGTCATTACAGGTATATTGCTAGAACACTGAGTGTAACTTCCATTAGACTGACTCTATAAAGCCATAATGTGGCACTCCAAGTGAGTCAAAAAAAAAAAACTACTTGGACCGACTCTGCACACTCAATTGTCCTCTTTCACTCCTCTTTCTCCTGAATGCCTTCATTACAGAAACAGCCGAGCGCTCGTTTCTCAGAGCCCAGCTCCTACGGTAAGCTGGAGTTTGAGCGGCTTGCCATTGGAGACCTTCCAGGGTCCTCATCCTCCCCCAAAGTTACCAATCTGCTGGATGAGAGTTTCCTAGAGTGCCCAAGGTGCCACACCCCGTATCCCACAAGCCAGCACCGGGAGCTCCTGGCTCACATTGACTATTGCTTCGCCTAACACACCCTGAAATGTCTGTAAAGGCCACTGGCATGACATCTTGGACAGCACTGGACTGATCTAACTTGTTGCACATGTTGGGCAGGATAAGATGTGTTCCAATCAATGGGTTGAAATGCCAGCTGCTGCTTTACTATCCTTTTTCTACTTATTTTTTAAAGGCAGTCAGACAGATACTGTCTCTGTAGAAACATAACTTTAAAACACCCTCACTTTTCTGTGAGCAGGATAAAGCTGTGTTTTTTACCCCCATTGTTTTCTATTTGCATACTTTTAATGATTATGGAAAATTGTTTTTATCTTTAATGCAGCTATCTTGCGCTGAAGCAATGTGTATGTCAGACTTTTAATTTGAAAAACAAAATGCGTATTACAGCTGCCAGTTTTATTAGTGATGGCATCTAATCAGTTTAGCCTGTCAAAGCTATCAACTCAGCTATCTTGTAATTTTATTTATGGTTTTTAATTATGAAGTCTTCAATATACGGCACTGGTTTTAAGAAAGATAGTAACAACAATACTGTATGTATATGCTGCTAATGGCAATTAATTGCAGAACAGATGGAACAAATGGAACAAATATACGTTTGAAACATAATATTGGTTTTTAATTTGTCTGTAACCGCAGTTAATGTTAGTGGTGGCTTTCCTGATGTTTATGTTGTTAGCAGGAGCTAACCATGCTGTACACTCCAGGGTCAATTAACTATTAGAATATGTGAGCCAAAGCATCATGTTCAGTGAAGATTTATTTTTATAATATAGTAAGAAGTGATTGGTGAGCTTATAGTTACACTCATTTGTATTCTGTGTGCACTATTTTTTATGGTGGTTTAAGATGTGTGCTGTTACTATTTTCATAGATGAATTATTAATCTTTAGTGGTTGTATTCATTGTATCTTGATAATTGTCTTTAAAATGTGTATTTATGGATTTTTGTTTCTATCATCATGGGGTAAATATGTTCTTTATTTCTATGAAAGTTTACAATGCTATACCTATAGCTTGAATAAACCATTGGTAAACTGCCAGTTCTTGTGCAAGTATTTGATATAGCTATGAAATGTTAAAAGGAAATGGATAATGCCAAGGAAGCTCCAGTTGGGATAGATCATAAATTTAAAGAACAAGTTAGTTAAATTTAAAGAAGTTAAAGTGCCTATATATTCCTATATTCCTGCAGCTCTCGCAATGTGACAGTGAAATTAGACACAAACTGCAGTAACTGCTTCAGGTCATCACTGATGTGTTGAGCTGTGTGACAGTAAGAACATGTTTGTTGTTTTTACAGTATTTCATCTTAAGAGATGCAGCGAAGCTGGTTAGACCATGGGTTTGGCTAGTGTTAACCTATATTTTTGGTACAAGTAAAAATGTACCACATGTATTTGATTTGCTAGCATGTCATGTTTTGTCTTTCATTCTTTATCCTGTCCTCATTTTTATTATACACTACTGGACAAAAATGCAATACATCTACTGTATCTTGTGTACTTTTAACCTATTTTTGGTAAGAACGTGGAACAAACTAGAATCATGATAACTGCATTCTATGCAAACCATTGTAAACAAACAATGTCTAGAGAAGGTCCTTTAATACACATTTGGAAGAAAATTCTCATTTGCAAACCAGACATAAATCAGTTTAGAGGCATTGAACTTTGTTGTGAATATTTTATTTCAATTAGATACATTGCTAATACAAAAGCACAAACACCTTATAAAGTAGGCCTTTTAAAATATATATATAACCTTTGTTAGTCTTTTTTTCATCTTTGTTTTAGCTTCATACAAAGTTCAGCTCTACTGACTTCAGTAAAAAGGCTATTAACTTTTAATTTATACAAAAGGTAAAAATGTTGCACACTGTTGCTACATGCTAAGTGTCGTGTAAAGAACATTGGAAATATTGAAAAACTGACAGCTGACCAATATAAATGGTTATCTCCCTTCTTTGCAGTGTTGAAATGTTCATATTAAGTCCACCCGATTTACGTAGGTGTCTGGAGTGCACAGTAGCCTGCAACAAAAAAACAAAACAACAAAGACAATTATGTAGGAAGGAGGGGCAGGGTGGTCAAGTGGTCTGGGGGTTGTGGGTTCGAATCCTTCGTAACGTACCTGTAAGCATCCTTGAGCAAGATGCCTAACCCCCTACCCCCCAACTGCTCCCGGTGGTTGGTCGCACCTTGCATGGCAGCAATCACCATCAGTGTGTGAATGTGTGTGTGAATGGGCAAAATACTGTACAGCGTTTTGGATAAACGCGCTATATAAATGCAGTCCATTTACCATTTACCATGTACTGTACTGACACAAAAATACATGTACATGGTATATGGTGGTACGTGGTTTATGATGAGGCAAATAAATAAATGATATACCTAATGCTGTGTGGCTTATAATTCAAATAGGCAACTCAATTCACACATCTAATTCAATCACTAATTTAATCAGTCACTGATAACTATAGGTTAAAGGTATACTAGGTGAGATTGCGTATGGTAGAGAGATATGACACCACACATTCTAAGTCTGACCACACCTCTTCAGCTCTGATTGGTGCACTGCTCTCTAACTTCACCCCCCTGCCCTGAAACCATCTCTGTATTGTGACTCCACCCCCCCTGCCCTTCCCTGATGGAAATATTACTCCCAAACGTTCATGGTAGCGGTGACAAAAACTAAGTAGTAAACGGGGACCAATACGGTGTAATATTGCCTTAGACGAAGTTTAAAACCATACTTAGTAAAACATTTAGTCAGTCCCTTAAGCCCTGGATACTATGAAGCTGAACAGAACCCACCGTCATGAGCGACACGCCTGTATTTGCCCAGCAGACAGAGCTCCTGCTTCTTCTGGGTGACGATGTACTGGTCCTCCGGCCTGAGTCCCGCTGCCTGGCGGGAGAAGATCAAAGAGTAGCTGTCCAGACAGGTGCCATCATCGTCCAGCTGTCTGCACGCATAGTGGACAGCATAGTTTTCATAGTCGGTGTCAATAACCCAGTGGTCATCGTCTGGGTGAGCAGGGAGGGAGGGTGTGAAAACATTGCTGTACACTTTATGTAAAGCTGAGAAGGCACCGCATTTGACAAGGCAGCACATTGGTTTGTCCTGAACAGCAGAGGGCAGTAACTAGACGAATTAAACAATAACAATTGAATGTGATTGTGTCAGTTGTATACCTTAATGTGAAATGCACAACTTACATCCAGTCTGCAGCATAGCAGAAGCTCCCCAATATCTTATCTTAAATTTGGCAGATTCAGGAGTGTTCTCGAAGGTGCCGAACATGTTGGCGCACAGCTCCATGCTATTGTAGGAGTCACCGAGAGCAGGGAAGTAAGTTAGCCAAATTCACCAGCACGCGCACGTGAGTCAACTTAAGACAGAACGTCAATGGAATGGAACTCACTTGAAAACAATTACTCTGCCCTCTGCTGTGGCAGTCATGGTTCCGTCTTGCTGGATCTCGTAGTTGGTCATAATGTTGTCGAGCAGGAAAAGGCCAACGGGATCCTTCTTTGCTACAGCATACCATACCCCTGCGAACTGCAACAGCACAACGCATGTTCCTCTTTCAGTCCACCTCACTTGAAACTGTGGCTCTACGTGATACAACTAGAACAGCAGCACTCCCTATGGATTATTATGTATGTCTAGCCAACGTAACATAGACTATACATTGCATATGTTGGCGAATGCATCATACATTAGCCACTTATGTAAACACACACAGACATTCTGTTTTATACACTTATTTGTTTTTAATGTCTATATGTGTTGATTAGATACTGGGTTGGACGGGTTATATGCTGTAAAGGTGTATACGGTGCAATAATAATAATAATAATATGGTGCAGTGATGACAATGACATTGAATCAGAATCAGAACACGCCTTAACACTGTAGGGTTCCTGCACAAAGTCCATTTATTAAGAAGCCTCTGAGTGTTATATGATTGCACGTTTGGATCCATTCGGGACATGGTGACTAACCTTTGTGCGGTCAAAGCTCTCCATGACCTTTATGTTGGCCACCTGGCAATCCTGTGCCCAGCACACAACCAGGAGGCATATGGCCACAATACAGCGCAGCATTTTGCTTAAAAACATTTAGAAAGGTTTCTATTAAAAGAAAGCTCATGCAATTGTTACAAAAAAAACATGTGTTTACACAATATGTTTCATTCACACACAAAATAAAACGAAATACATCCATTAACATGTACAATGTGCAGTGTTCTTACCTAAAAGGTGTCGAGGGGTGGCTTACAGGATTATTTTGTTCTGACAGGCACCAGGTTTATATACAGTAGGTTGGTGTTGCATGACGACTCTCAGAGACCCTAGACCCCCACCCCATTCCCCCCACAGCTAGCTCACCTTCCATTGGACAAATATTTACATGACTGCAGGACCCACGTCCATTGATATGTGGGATATGTCATTCCCCGCCCCTCTTTAGCATGTCCCTTCCTGCTAAAAAATGTGTTTTCCTTTTGAGACGTTCACCTTCTCCAGTCTTATAAAAGACACATTGCACGTATTATGAAACCAACAGAGGGGGGCGGGATGTCATCTGGGTCACCTTTAGATACATAAGTGCCTAAAAAACAGTAAATTCCTGAAGGTCATAAATCTTCTTGGAAGTGTATTTTTCAAATGAAATGAACCTTTCACCTAGTTCAAGTTCAAACTCAGCTTGTTTCAGCCTGTTCACCCTTTTTCATCGTTGCAATAGATGTTTACCTGCTTACATGCAACAGCCAATTCTTTCTCTCTGCAGACTTCATTATTCTTAGAATTATTTCAAATATTTTAACCAGGTTGGTTATGACATGGCATTGAAAGCACCATAGCCTACTAGTTCACAACCAAGATACTGTAGATGCAAATGAGTGCGAGTGCACATTGTTATAACATATTTTCTTGTTATTTGTCGGGTTGGTATCATTGTATGAACAAATCCCTTTGCTTCAGAATAACACAAATACACAAACCTACACAAATATAAACGAATTTCCTAAAGCCACAAAAATGTCCAGGTTAACACTATCTAGATTGCTAATATAGTTCATCTTTACTTGTTTGGCAGTGAGGCCATAGTGCTGCTACTGTAGAAACACCAGACCACAGTGTCTCTTCAAGAAATACTCAATAATCAATATCTAAAGAAAACACATCTGATCAAAGTCCAAAGTTTGCAATTCAAATGACATTCTATGTTGATGAGATGAAATGCAGCTTGTCATGTGGTTAAAGACTATGATACATAGATGGATAGATTATTGATTGTGGATTGATTCAGACATAGAAAACTTATTCGAAGGTTTTTACCAGGTACAGTTACAACAAAGCTAAACCTGATTTATAATCGTGTGCATCTGCTTCGGTTGAATTTGTTATGGAAGAAAGTTTACACTACAGGGAGTGAGATTTTTTTACAAATGATCATACATACAGCCAAGCAAGGCAGCTGATGCACCCCATTTTAAGTCAAGCATCTGCTACTGCTGCTTGCACAACCAAAACATTGCCAGTTGAAACAGAAGAGTCACCTGCAAAAGTTGGAGTGAGTCCAGTATTAGAGGATAGAGGGTTGGTTAAATAGACTTGTCTGTCATAGAGCATATAATCGTTCTCAAGGGTTTACATGAGGCAACACAGAGCGATTGTTCACGTTGAAAAAAGTATTTGTTACTTTCTGTAAAATTCGAAATTAGAATTGTAATTCTAGTACATTGATGTGCACTGAATTTTATTATTGGGTTACAAGCGCGCGCACACACACACACACACACACACACACACACACACACACACAGTAAGACACATATACACACGTGAACATATTTGGTTCTCTGCTGATAAGCAGAAAGAGAGAAAGAAATAGAAGGGAACTCCTTGTCTTGACAGCCAGCTAGCCAACCAGATAATTAGCCAGTGGAACCAGAGAGTGGAGTTGGCTAATAATAGCCAGCCATCTTTGTTTGGTGAGTTTTCTTGGAACTCTGATCCTCTTTGATTTGATCTTCGGTTCTTATACCCACAGTGATTTACTAAACGCACACAGCAAGAGATCTAACTAGGGCACACAGTCAGGGGAATGGATATCAATAGCGCTAATCTAACACATCTTAGTAACAGGCTCTATTTGGGTACATTCTTAGCTGTATAAAACATGCAGGCGAGACAAGGTACGACATGTTGTGGGCCTTCCCCACCTTTGTGAGGAATGAAAGTTAGTGCTTGACCACATCTGAAAAGCCTTCATCTCACATTACACACTGACCATGCTTATGAACTGAACAAACACCTACCAGGATCACTTGAAGAGGAAACCCTGAGAGGGGATTCCATAGATGGTATCCACCTTCCACAATAATGACAGTGCAGGCTACATATTGATATTATCAAAACTTTTGGGAACAATGCCTGAATAAGGCCTACTCTTGTTTTACGATGTCTGCATGCACAAGATTTATGTTATTTTTATTATGCATCTTTCATTTTCATTTTTATTTTCATTTTGAACATGAATTCTCATCCTCACTACTCATACAAACTTTGGGTAGATCCCTGTATAAAATGGTCAGCGTGGGATTTACGTGTTAAGGGCACTTAGTGCATAGATTTGAATGGAATTACGTCACATGAATTAGCGACCATCCTTTCAGCCACTAAGCCACCATTCTGCCTCTTACCGCACGCTGGGGTGACCAGCTGACTGCCTTGCTCTAGGCGACTTATTAGACGTTCCAACACAGGTTCCCTCTGTTCCCAGTTTATTTCCCCGTAGGGGATGCTTATGTAAAAGGGGCAACGAACACGACGAAATCAAAATGGCAGACAAGGATAGTGTGGAGAAATATTTGGAGAACAACCCTCAATTCGCTAAAGAATACTTTGATAAGAGGGTGCGCGCCGATGCGCTGGCCGCAGCATTTTCCGCACCTGATGACGTTAAAGATGGCGCTTCCTTCAAGGACATTACCGCTGTGCAAGAGGCCGCTATCATTTTCGAACTTACCCAAGAATTTCATAAGACTGGCGCTATGGAGAAATCCTTACACAAAGTACTGCAAAGAGCGTGCATGGTGGTTCAAGCCGACAGGGTCAGTTATTATGTTTGCCGCGCAAGAAACGGAATACCTGAGCTAGCCACCTGCCTCTTCGACGTGACTCCAACATCGGAATATGAATCAAACCTGGTGAACCCCCAAGCTGAAATCGTGTTTCATACCGATATGGGCATTGTCGGTCTCACGGCACATTCGAAAAAGCCACTGAATATCCCAGATGTTACAAAGGTTAGTAAAGCAGAAGGCTGCGCGTAAATGCGCGCTTTGGTTGCGTGCGGCCTTTCCACATTACGCACAACATTAGGATACTATTTGTATATACATTTAGTTAATCAAATTAAATTGAATAATTTTTTTAATGTCCTTGAAAAGGTGTGTGTTGTGCATTTGTTATTTTATTTTATTATTATTATTATTATAATTTGTTTTAGCTTTGAGAGAAAAGGACACAGTCATTAGGCACGTGAGGATAAAAAACTTTGCCATATTCAATTCTAAAAGCAGGGTAATTCGTGACCAATTGGAAGGACACTCATTTGTTGATAAAAAGCTCAATTCAATACCTTGTATGTATCATATTACACAGTTCCATATCGTACTTGGTTTACAGCTTCTTTTTCTTTTTGGTCCAGAATGCTAGATTCAGTGATTTTGTGGACAAGCAGACTGGCTACCAAACTAAATGCATGTTCAGTTTCCCTCTGATGGCAGACAAGGAGTGTCTTGGAGTTGTTATGGTACTAAACAAAATAGGAGCTGACTCGTTTACTCCAGAGGATGAGAAGGTATGCAGACTGAAAATGTTGTCTGAACATGAGCATGATCCACTTTCTAGCTCAAGGACACTTTGGCAAAGTGCCTTTCTTGATCACTTTCCATATTGCTCCGATAATTTAGGATTGAGGTTTTCCAGTTCTCATGGGAGCTTTAATGAAGTACATCAAGAGTACCTTATAGTACCTCTAGTACAATCAAGTATAGCTCAATCCAGTATACTTTATGGTTGACAGAAATACCAGCATATTATAAACCATAAAACGCTTAATACATGATTTGTAAATTCATTGTAGCCTACATTGATGTGGCTTAGTGGATAGTTAGGAGGGACTGGTTTGAGTATTGATACAGATACCATTCATTTATTTGTTGCATGAAAATATGCCACATTTTGAACATTATTGCATTATAAGAATAAAAAGTTTTCATAAGCCCTGGAAAATTGGATCTTCTTAAATGCCGTTTCAAGAAACATAAGGCTTGAATAGGCCACACTTTGTGGATATGATATTCAAAACGCACAAAGTCTGACCTCTCAGCACTAGTAATATACTAAAGCTCACTATATTTATAGATATATGCTTTGTTTTTTGATGCTAACTAAAGTTATAATTAGTCTAACACATGTGGAAAGCCATAATACAATGGTGTGCAGTAAAAAAGTAATTTTTTATATTATATCACTGCTAAAAGAATATTGTATAAATGCATGTATTTATCATTTGACTAAATATGTATGTACAGTATATCATGACATTGTCTGCTGCCGCATATCCATCTGTCATCGGTTTCTTTCAATAGGTCTTCCACAAATACATGAACTTTGCTCAAGTCATTGCCCTGCAACATTACACAGCTTATATGTTCAATGTTGAGTCAAGAAAGAGTCAGGTAAAACATATATATATTATATATATATTTAATCATCATTATATAACCATTATAACAGTAATGTAAATGCCCAGTGTCTTCTCTGTTGTTCTGTCTAAAGGTGCTACTGTGGTCAGCCAGCAAAGTATTTGAAGAGTTGACCGACATTGAGCGACAGTTCCACAAAGCACTGTACACTGTGAGAACTTACCTCTTATGTGAGCGGTGCTCAGTAGGCCTCTTGGACATGACCAAAGAGAAGGTTGGTGTTTCTCATATTTGTATAATGTCTAAGGATGGGAATTTAATTTAATAAACTTTAGACAATTTACTATAGCTTAAAAAAAAAGTAAATCAAGTATAGATTATCCTAAAATGTGAGATACTGACATTAGTGAAATGTGAGTTAGTGAAACTAACCAAATGAAACGTGAACAGTAAGCAAGCTTACTCTTGTAAGAACACTGTGCTGTTTTTTCCTGATAATATTGAGTTAGGCAATTGTTTTATGTAAACTAAACACGTTTTACTCCGTCTCCAGGAATTCTATGACGAGTGGCCAATTAAACTTGGAGATGTGGAGCCCTATAAAGAGCCAAAGACACCAGACGGCAGGGTAAAGAGGGCTCACTGACACCATCTATATCTGAACATTTGTCGTCATCATGTACATAGTAAACAAGATACTGCAGATTCAATGCATTGAATTATGTCATTTCCCCAACTATAAATGTGAATAATGGCGATATGGGGGACAATATTTCTTTAAAAGTATTATCTTTTTCCAAAGGAAGTCAACTTTTACAAGATCATTGACTATCTCCTGGAGGGCAAAGAAGAAATCAAAGTCATACCGTAAGTAGTAGTAATCATTACTTATAATGATTTTTTTTCAGGTAAAGTTGTACACAGTTGTACTCTCCGGGAACCATCACCTTATCGTGGTGGAGAGGTTTGTGTGTCCCTATGATCCTGAGAGCTGTGTTGTCTGG
>JAODTR010085298.1:3027-14431 GCA_025399935.1 Amblyopsis rosae | reverse complement strand
AGGTTTGGGGTCCCCTGCTGGAGCTGCTGCCCCCGCGACCCGACTCTGGATAAGCGGATGAGGATGGATGGATGGATTTCCACATGATATCTCCAAATCACGACAAATGGATGGATATGCGTTGTGTTGCTCTCCTTTTTATGTTCCTTATGACTCCTTCGTCTTCTCTTCATTTAATGTTGAATTAACAAAGGGCATAGAAAGCCCGAAATTAGCACTAGGCTACTAGATGTGTCAGTGTTGTGGTTCGGTCTTTACTAGCTGTCAATAAAAGTCCTGCAACCTCCTTGTTTCTGTTTTCTGGGTTGTCCGTGAAGACTCAGAATGTAGCCGAAAGTGCGTCCTCGCACGAACACGCACAATCGCGGCCGACGTAAATGGAAATTAGGCTTTCGCTAGAAGACGCCCAGTCGCTAGTCCACGTCTTGCTGTAGTTCTATCTTAAGGAATTAACTGGGCATTAAGAAAGATGGTTAAAGGTATTCAAAAGAAATTAAAACATAACTTATGAATATGGTACATTTACTCATACCATAAAATAAAAACATAATAGGCTACAACTTGTTACAACTTGAAAGTGTACTAGGTAGAATTTTGAGCATAGCCTATTCGCCATTGCTCAATATGCTCCTAGTAACGTATGGTAACTACTAGCACCAATTTATTTGCCCCATTAAAGCTATAACAGATCAGTTGAATTGTGTATTAAAATGTAATAGATCGTGGGTTTAGAGAAAACACTTTGTGTGAATTCAGCTGAATTGCTGAAAATGTGAATGAAGACAGGATAACAAAGTCTATAAAGTGTTAGCTTGTTTCATGCTATCTTTAGTTTGCTAAATTTAGCAAGCTGGCTCACGATGTGTTACTGTTATGCATGCATAATGACTACATTATTTAAGAAAAGTAGAAGACCTATTTAAGGATTTCCAGTTTTGAAACATAGATTTTGCAATGTACGAGCGTCACCATGCAGTTTCTTTCTCCCGCTGCAATCCATTGGTTTTCCGTAAGCTTACAGACATAAATTGTTCTTACTAATTGTCTTTCTAATATGAGTCAAGCTCTCAAGAAAACAAGCACAACTTCCAGTTTATAATCTCCTGTTAGAACAAAAGTTTGAAAACATATTAATTTCTTCTTGTTTGTTTCTTTTTGTTTATATCTTTTTGTTTATATCACTTCCTATCTAATTCCCTTACTGCACCAAATCCAATTTTGCTGCTCTTATTGTCAGCAAGAGGTTTTGATCCTTTACCTAATCATCATTTTCTTTCCCCCATCTGTTGAAGAAACATGATTTGGAAAATAAACTGAATTTATATTCTTATTAAGAGTGTATAATGTTGTGCACTGAGATACATACAGTACTGTAGTGTTTTTGTAAACAGGAGACATTTAACTTGTAAAGCAGGAAAGGCAGGCAAATAATATTTTACAGTGCTATGTACCTTTGTGCTACTCGTAAATGCTTTGTGAAGGGATTTAATTCCAAACGAATTAAAGCAACCATAATGGAATGGATGTGATTTTCATCCTATGTGATCCATGTCAAATTTACTTGATCTGCTCTCTAAAAATGTCTGTCTTCACCTGCAGATTTTGGATGCTCAAAATTAGAATTTAGCAAATAAAGAATTAATGGCATGCAATTAATCAGTAGTTACAGTAATAGCCTGCCCATTCCTAAGCAAAGAGGGCAAGTTGTTTGTTGATAAACAAACTGTGTTGGATGCATATAACTAGAGAACACTGCAATCTCAAAGCACAGCTATAGTTCAAAAGTGGTTTCTGTCTAAATAAAGCAAATTAACATACTAAGGCTTTTACTGTGTGGGGCAGTCTTTTCTTTTTTTTTTTCTGGCGAAATCTAATGGTTTTGGAACCCCTTTAGGACCAAAATATATCATACGGGTGCGGTAAAAATAACCTCAATAAACGTGTCTGTATTAATCTGTTATGTAAATTCAGTATATTTTTATTATTATTTTAACCATTATTAAACCTCTTATGTTGCTAAAAAAAAGAATCTCATGAAAGGCCCGGTTGCCATACTGGTGTTGTTGCGGTGGGGAAAAAGACCTCTGGCAGGCCCATTTGGAACAGTGATCACAGAGACGGATTGTCCTGTTGTCTGTGTATCAATCCCACCGAACAAGCATAGTCTAATTGTCTAGGTGTTTGGTGAATATACATGCAGGGTCTGTATATCTGAGGCTATACAGCACCCTCATATGCGAGGTAGTTTTGGTAATACCTACACTGAGGTTAGTGGGTACAAGGGGATATACAGCGCCCTCATATGCGTACGAGGGAGTCTTGGCAATTCCTACGCTGAAGTTAGTGGCTACAAGGGGATATACAGCGCCCTCGTATGCGTACAAGGGAGTCTTGGTTATTCCTACACTGAGGTTAGTGGGTACAAGGGGATATAGAGCACCCTCGTATGCGTACGAGGGAGTCTTGGTAATTATTTTCCATTTACCTCTGTTAGTTCATATTTATAAATAATAAAGTATAGTGCTATACGTTTATTTGTATTAAAACATAAAAAAAGGAAAATCTATCAACATCTTTAACCAATCGAAATGAAACAATATTAAGAAATTTAGCACATTTGTCAATCTAAAAAACACCAACCCCATTAAACAGATATAGTATCCATATTAGTCTACACAGCACATCAGCCCCATTTAACATTTTTAGCCAAATGGAATGGTTTCTCAAATCAGATCTAAAGTGACAACTGTCCACACTGTTATTTGCAAGTGATAAAATCAGATTAGTGTCACCAACCTATAACCAACATATCACCAACCTATCTGTATGGGTTGCTGTCGTAATGAGGCATCAATATACAGTGCAACACTGCATTCCAACACAGATGCAGGAGAAATGTAGATGCATCATCCCGCCCTCCAAACACTTTCAAGTCACAGCAATGGAGTTCAAAGTGGATTTATTTTGTGTTCCTCGTAACTCTCTCTCTCTCTTTATTGGCACCTGCAATGACTATAACATCTCAATGTATACAACCAGCCTCCTCAGTCTCTGTGTTTGGTGCATAGAAGTGGTCACTAGTGGACACTGTACATTACATTGTTTCATGCTGTAGTCATGGTGGTCTTCACTGTGCAGCAAACGTGAAAAAAGCAAGAGCAATGCAAGTACCGCAAAAGACACTGAACTCTGATTTCAGCTGCCAGACAGTTCAGACTTAAGTGTGCATCTGAATAAATATGATGTGAATCACATTGCAAACGACGTAAACATTTCAGTTCAACATTTTACCAACTAATGTCAATTAATATATGTAAAAACAAATGTTAAATTAGGATTTGGGCTGGCTGTGTGACCATAGTAGTAGTCTGTTCATGCCAGCCTACAACACAAGAGGCAGAGTTTTACTGTGTGTGTTACATATATTTCTTGCACTTGCGCGTACATGTTTACTGTGACTTTCTGACCATCTTGGGTATACACATTTATTGTTGCTACTGGCAATGATGAATGATGAAAATACTTACATCACACACCAACTTGAGGTTCTGCATATGGTTGTTCTGAGGGTCAGGGTGAAGGGGCACCAGCATTCTCTACACTTATATTACCCATGGGTCCAGTGACCCGGACAGCATGTGTGTAATATAAATATGTAGGAGTGGGTTATTTAAAATTTCATATTTTATATGTTCTTCACAGAAAATTAGCCAAAGCCAAGAATTCTGAGGTAGAAATAATTATAAATCATACCATTAATCTTTTGCTAACAGACCCGAACATACTGTTATTTTATTAAATTAGTTGGAGAAGAAACTAAAATGCAAAAAAATAGCTCAGTATTCAATATAGTTCTATGGGTTGCTCTCGACTGTACACTGCCTCCACTACCTCCTTTGGTTTTGTTATATGTGAATGTGTAAGGACATTGTACTCATGAACAGAAATGGATACAAAATGAATGACCAAGGTTTTTTACAAGGATATACTGTACAATGTAATATATCTGCATCTGAAGCTGTACCTTTTTTTCAAAATGATGCTACACAATACTACATATCTATATTTAATTTATATCTGTATGTTTTCAAAAGAGATATAAAATTAGACATTATCGTTTATATTGATAGTTATATTAACACCTTTTTCCAGAGTAGCCAATGAGAGAGCAGATACTGAGTCACATGCTCACTTTCCGTTTCTGACAAACAGATATAGGTATCCAGCTAGTATTACAAGGTACCCTGTAATCAAATATAAATGTGGATTAAATTGAGTAAACTTTAAAAGCTGCTATATTCACAACCTCTATGATATGAATTTAACCATGTACAACTACAATTAAGTCGCAAAAAATTAAGAAAATGTCACATTTACGTCGGGTTTGCTGTTTTTTCTCCTCCTGAACATTTAGCCCACTTTATAGAAAATACTGATATATACAGTGTGGCGGTATTCAACCTAAATAGATATAGGGATATGATGTTTGGTCCATATCT
Organism: Amblyopsis rosae; assembly: GCA_025399935.1. NCBI lineage: Eukaryota > Metazoa > Chordata > Actinopteri > Percopsiformes > Amblyopsidae > Amblyopsis > Amblyopsis rosae. The sequence continues at coordinate 9,932 of JAODTR010085298.1, read as the reverse complement.
CCCAGCCCTACTGCACAATAACATTTGTATCACAACATAAATCCTTAAATAGAAAGATACTGTAGGATATGGGTTTGTATGTTTTGGTTTGTATCTCTGAGAGAGCTGAGTAATGAGCATCCAGCATTCAGCATTCCTTTCTACACCTCCCTTTAAAGAGCTCCTACATATACCCCAATAGCTCACCCTCCCTCTATGCCTTTGCCATTTCAAAACAGTAGGGACAGGGGCCCGTAAAACACAATGGAAGGGAGACAAAAGTAGCATTGGTCTGTACAAAGAGTGTGCCTATGTGTTTGACTGTTCTAATTTCATTTTCATCCCAATAATGAAATCGCATTATTCCAGAGCTCTATCTTTATGCTGATCTGTAACACTAATTCATTTATTGTCCTTCTGTTTTCTCATTTCAGCTGAGTCCTCTTTCTATAGAGTGGAAGACCAGTCAACGAATTATGAATGTTAAACAAGATGACCTACTCTCGGCAGCCGCAGACGATGAGAGGTCCTAGGTTAAACCGGGCCTTGTGCGACCCTTTGTTTGTGCTGCTCCTGGCGCTCCAGCTACTGGTAGTGGCAGGGCTGGTGCGCGCGCAGACGTGCCCCTCTGTATGCTCCTGCAGCAACCAGTTCAGCAAGGTCATCTGCACCCGCCGGGGGCTGCGGGACGTCCCGGATGGCATCTCCACCAACACCCGCTACCTGAACCTGCAGGAGAATGTCATCCAGGTCATCAAGGTAGACAGCTTCAAGCACCTGAGACACCTGGAGATATTGCAGCTTAGCAAGAATCATATTCGCAACATTGAGCTGGGGGCTTTCAACGGACTGGCCAGCCTTAACACATTGGAGCTATTTGATAATCGCCTCACCACAATTCCCAATGGAGCATTTGAGTACCTCTCCAAACTTAAGGAGCTTTGGCTGAGGAATAATCCCATCGAGAGCATTCCCTCCTATGCTTTCAACAGAGTGCCCTCATTGCGAAGGCTGGACCTCGGGGAGCTTAAGCGCCTGTCTTACATATCCGAGGGGGCCTTTGAAGGGCTGAGCAATCTGCGCTACCTGAATCTGGGTATGTGTAATCTCAAGGAGATCCCCAACTTAATCCCCCTCGTGAAGTTGGATGAGTTGGAGATGTCAGGGAATCAGCTATCCATCGTTCGGCCTGGCTCGTTTAAAGGGCTCATCCACTTACAGAAGTTGTGGATGATGCATGCCCAAATACAGACCATAGAAAGGAACTCGTTTGACGATCTACAGTCAATGGTGGAGCTAAACCTGGCCCACAATAACCTTACCCTGTTGCCCCATGACCTCTTCACCCCCTTACATCACCTGGAGAGGGTGCACTTACACCACAACCCCTGGAATTGTAATTGTGACATTTTGTGGCTAAGCTGGTGGCTCAAAGAAATGGTGCCAGCAAATACCAGCTGCTGTGCCCGCTGCAGCTCACCCACCAGCCACAAGGGGCGCTACATTGGCGAGTTGGACCAGACCTATTTTCACTGTTATGCTCCTGTTATTGTGGAGCCTCCGGCGGACCTAAATGTGACTGAAGGAAGTGCAGCGGAACTGAAATGTAGGGCAAGCTCCTTGACGTCAGTCAGCTGGATTACACCTAATGGTTCCATAATGACCCACGGTGCGTACAAGATCAGAATCTCTGTGCTGAATGACGGCACTCTGAACTTCACCAACGTCACCATGCAGGACACGGGCACATACACCTGCATGGTGAGCAATTCGGCAGGCAACACCACGGCGTCTGCCACGCTCAACGTGTCCTCCACAGAGAACAGCAGTTTCAGCTATTTCACCACAGTCACCGTGGAGACGATAGAGACGCCACACGAGAGCTTCACCACTGTGCAGCAGAAGGTGGGCCCCACCACCGCGGCTGGTGCTTGGGAGTCCATCTCCTCCATGTCAACCACCACCACCACAGTCCAGACTCCGGCTTCCACGCGCACGGTGGAGACTACCTACATCATTCCGGTGACGGAGCTAGGAGGGGAGGGCTCCCTCAATGGGCTGGACGAGGTCATGAAGACCACCAAAATTATAATTGGCTGCTTTGTGGCTATCACCCTTATGGCAGCCATCATGCTAATCATCTTCTACAAGATGCGAAAGCAGCACCACCAGCAGAATCATAACGCACCTCAGCGCAGCATTGAGATTATCACTGTGGACGAGGATTGTGTGACAGGAGGGCCGGGCATGGAAGGGCACCTGACATTGCCTCCCCTCGAGCACGAGCACCTCAACCACTACAATACTTACAAGACTGCATACAACCACGCCTCTACCATCAACTCCATACACAGCTCAGTGCACGAACCCTTGTTAATCCGGGCCAGCTCAAAAGACAATGTACAAGAGACCCAGATCTAATACATTTTCATAATGAGACATTTGGAACCTGGTGAAATTCAATTAGGACATGATGGATGACTGGCTTGAGAGACATTGGCAACATTTTTGGATAACCAAGCAATGTAGGTTCGGTTAATCATTGGTTGTTTATTCAATAACTTTGGAAATTAGGGTATGTCTACTGTTTCAAAAAGTGTCTTTACAAAGCAGAACTTATTTATTTAAGAAAAAAACTATTGTGGTTAAATCAAGAAAAAAAAAGCGTATTCTGGAATTATTTTTTCAGTATTAAATTCATTCTTATTTTTTTCTTGCTTTTTTGACTGATTGGTTTATTAATATGCTTTCAAACTCTGTGAATATATACGTAAAAGAAAAAAAAACTAAAGCAAATGATTATTTCTGTTAGATTTCCAGTTATTTCTGGACGATTTAATCTTCTCCCCTTATATGGAAGAAATATATTATTTATATATTATTTGGAAATATATGTATGGACATTATCAGAAAATGGGCTACAAATGTCTGATAAACAGATGCACTAAATTTACATTTGTTTGCTGTTTGTTTAACACATGTATCACATTATTTCATGTTGTCACATTTTGGTTAGAATTCCCAGCTTTGCAAAGATTTTTTTAAGATTCTAACAAAGATGTCATATATTTGCAAAAATGTATTTCCTGATCTCTGAGTGACATGATACCAAAGCAACGTTAGGGGTATACTCCTTGATATCTGTTCCGAATTGTCCTTTGTGGTTGATAGAGTGCTTGCACTCATCTCTGATCATCCCCCTACAGGGATACTAGGCTCACATATTTGCTACACCTCCCCCATAAAGCCCGTGTTTCAAACAGAAATGGCTATGGCTGGAATTTCTGGTTATTGGGACACTATTGAAGGAGTTTACCTTTAACAATGAAAGGGGATGTCACTTACTCTCCACAAAAAAGGGGGTTAAAATGTATATCCAATGGTATCTAGTGAAGTATCCAATTATATATCAAAGTCTTGGCAACAAATTTACAAATTTACCAATGCATTGTCTCAAAATGTAGCTTGTGTGTGACCTGTAAGGTAAGATAAATGATGTATCATGCAATAAAGGCCCATAACTGGGTGTTGTCAAAGGCACACAGAAGGATGAGCTGAAACACATATATCTGACATATATGACACATTTACAGTCCTAAGCAGCCCCAGATTCAGACCGAGGCCCTGCCAGGTACATCCGTGCATGGGCCTAGAGGACGAGGTGCCAGGGCTGATGTTGCCAGAGGCGTTAGAGTTGGAATTGTGTGATAGGGGCATCAAGCAGATGTTCAAGTTCCACCTGCATATCTCCAATACCCTCAGTCACATCAGAATTTCCATTTTTATTGAAGTGACAGTGAGGTTTAGATTGGACACTGCTACACTATTCATTGTCCTAAAAAAACACATACAAAAAAATCCCACCAAAAGTGAAACATTGCCTCCTATAATTGAGTCGTTAGGCAAGCATTGGTCAGATGCAACCTCTAGAGAGAAACCTGTGCCGTCTCTTTAAAGATGAAGTGCTCTTTACCTCTATCCACTACATATTATGAAATAGAAAATAGGCCACACTAATGTCCTGCATATCCTGCATAATTCAATTTGTCATACTGTACTGCTATACAATTAAGATTGTATTTATAAAAAACTGGATATTATTTGGAGTTTGGCATATTTGTAAACCATAGAATGAAGTGTGTGTGTTATTTTAGTCTTTGAGTTGACTGTAATGGGATCTGGATTGTCTATTTGGTTTAAATAAGCAAATGTATCTTCCCTTCTTGTTATTTTTGGAGGTAAATCATCTGAAAAAATTATACAGTAAATGTATGTATGCAGTTTAGTCAAGCTGTCTGATATGTATGTAAGTTATCTAAATATTTTGTTAATTATCTTGTTTTTTTATTTCACTTTTCTTTTCTCAGAGGGAATGCTGTTCTAGTGGTAGATTTATACAAAAGTACATTTTTGCGAATAAAATAAAAACAAAAAGTTTTTACATTTTTATTTTACATTTGCCAACAACTGAAAATGAAAAGACAAACATGCTGTAAGAGAATAAGAAATTGATTTTCATGTAAGCATTCTTTCATGACCTTTAAAATGTATGAAGATCGATTATAGAAACCAGAGTTTGTAGTTACACGATATGGTTAAAAATAAAATATTGTTGTTTTTCTGTATTGTAAGAATTTTTTTTCCATTCAGGTATTCAAGGTGATTCCAAAATGAGTTGGTGAATCATAGGAATACTAGATTAGACAGTTGTATTAATAGTGAAATATTTGTAATAATGAAAGAAGTGGGTAATGAGATGTTCATATAATACAGCATGGCCAACAGAAATCTCATTTAATACATGGCTTGTCTCTAACAATGTAAAATGACAAATGTGGGCTCAGGCATGAGGGCATCACCCCTCGTAAAAAAGGTGTATATCATATATGCTAGTAAAATATGGGGAGTGAATGTTACATACATAGAATTAAACTGAATTAGTAAAGCACATTCACTGCAGATCATGCTGTACATTCAGGCATCTGATTTAAAACAATTACATTAAATTATATTTTAATTAATAAAACACCTATACATTCTGGAGTGATTACTTTAAAAATGTTCTCCGTCATGCAAATCCATTCACCACTGTCTTTTTCAGAAAGAGTTTGCTTTTAGGTTGACACATTATGTCAATCATATGCCTTGTCCATCCACTGCAATTTGGTTAGATTTAGCTTTATTTGAGGCTAAAGTGTGTAGAATGAACCTTGTGGTCACAAACTAAAACATCGTTGAAGTTTGAACCAAAATGCATGCCCATCCCACACTTTCATTGCTGAGTGGATAGCAACCCTCTACAGTATAAGCTCACACCATTCTAAACTCTTCCTGCTACAGGCACATAAACAGTTGTGTTTCAAACATAAACAGATATGTGTGCTGGCCATGTTGGGTTCTGAGGGCCTTAAAGCACAGCAGAAAATAAGTGGAGTAAAAGTCACATTTTCATCCAAATGTTATTTAGATAAAAACAGGCTAGAGTAGAGTAACTATTCACTAAGATTCTAATGCAATATGTTCTAAATTACAAAAAAAAGCCCACATAGCTGCTGAATAAGCCAAACAAATTGAGACCACTGGACACCTCCACTTGCATGTATTCTTCGGTGTATGATTATGCTTACACAACACAAAGTAATACGATGCCCCTAGCATGCTGTATTCCTCTCTGGTCCTCCACCTACAGTGCAGTAGGCTACATCTCTCACATGCTCACCTTATACTCAACCCATCCATTCCCCTACAGCCACCAGCATGTGCCTTACTGTATATGGTCAGTGGTGTTTCAACATAAACAGTGAGCTCAGGCAGAGATCTGGAGGCACTGTAATTGAGGAACGAACGTTTTAGTCTCTCAGTGCCTACACCTTTGATTGCTTGTTTGCTTTGATTTATTTGTGTGTAAATCTACATTGTGGAAGCTTTAACCTAAACTCCACTTTCCTGCTGTGAGCCCCATTGCTCTGTCCAGGAGCCATTGATTTTCTGAGTGCCTAGGATACAGCTGTTCTCACTGTGGCATGGTGTGTACATACGACTCATCTCCGAGACCAGGCTGGAGAGAAGATACACGTCACAGAGGGTGGTAAGTTTGTGTTGTGTGTGTGGTGTGTTTGTGTTTTGTTGTGTTTGTGTCTTGTTGTGTGTGTTTCTTGGTGTGTTTGTGCCTTGGTGGAAAAGGAACATGCTTTCCCAAGTGTTTTCAGTGCAATTACTGTACACTAGTTATGCAAACTGAATCAGGAAATTAATTTATATTCAAATGCTGCACTAGGTTATATTATGTTCATTGAAATTTCATTATAGTATATTCATCATCAATAAACTGTACATGACCAAGAGACATACAATGGTGCAACTACTGTTACACTGATATCTAGCTGGTGAGGGGTCCCTAAACATTATTATGTACCAAAATAAATAAATAAATTAAGATACACATATATACTGTGTATTTATATGAAATAGAAAACACAAGATAAGAGGTTCAGTATGGTACATAATATTTCTGGTAAACCTGATTCATTATGTAAGCTGTTCCATTGCAGACTGTACAATGTATTAATAATGATTTGTGTGGATGTTGTTATGTCAATACAGCTTCCTAAAGCTAAATCAAGATGCACATACAGTAGGTTTGCTTTGAGCAAGGCTTGCACATGCTAGGTAAATTCTGATAAAAGCTGCCTATTCCAAACACAGAGCCAAGGATCCAATAAACATCTCCTTGCAAAACTTCATCCACTAACCTCTAAAAGGTTGCTGGAGCCCCATGTAGTCCAAATGACATTGCCTTGAATCTAAATAATCCACTTGGTACCCTGAAAGTTGTTAAGTCCTTGGAAGCTTTACATAAATCCAAAGTTGTCAAGTATCTGGCTTTACCTAGCCTCTCTACCAATTTATCTACCCTTGGCATTGGA
>JAODTR010085266.1:0-14436 GCA_025399935.1 Amblyopsis rosae | reverse complement strand
CCCCCCCCCCGAAGAAGAAGAGAGAGAGAGAGAATCAATCTTCTACCACCCTCATCTTCTTGCTGTTCTTATAAGCCCTTCTCTTATTTGGATTTCTTATGGAGGTCCAGTAAATGTGTTTAGCCTGACTGTGAATGTGAGAGAGGTTGATGTATTGGCTATGATGAGTGGCAAATAGTTTCAATTCTGGTGGAAGGATGTTGCTTGGCGTTTGTGCTCACATTTAACACACCATACTTGTTTTTTTTTGTTAAAACAAATTACAGCTGCCACATATAGAGTATCTACATGTAAATCGATAATTGTCTCTGTTATGGAAGCATCCATCTGGTCTCGAATCAGTGAACTAACCATAATCTCTCTCTCTCTTTCCATTTGTGTCTCTGTCTCTCGTCCATCTTGCCTCTTCTCATCTTCCCTCCAACAAAGGTAAACAAAATATTTAATGCACATCTTCCATTTTATTTATTTTTTGCCATTTTATTCCCTTCCTTGCTTGGATTATGAGATGATCATGAGGTTTATTTGGACATTATAAAGAAACAAATCAAACCTAGTTTGTGGGTGTCTTACATTGTACACAAATATTCTGTATATAGTTTGTTAGATTTAGCTTATTATTATTATTATAATTTTTACTGGTTAGATTAGATTTTAGCACCTGTAGACCAGTGTTTACGATTATATACGGCCCGGGGGAATAGACAAGAGGAGGGGGGAATGGGGGGGGCTCACATTTGCAGCACAAGAGAACTACTGTTAGTTACTGTTACCGTGGTTACCAGTCACACAACCTTTCCCCTTGATAGGAAGTGTCACGGGTCATGATGCACTGTAAATGTATAGTGTGTGTGTGTGTGTGTTGTGTTTGCCCGCTGGTGCCAGAGTCATGTGACAAGGGAGCGTTCAATGTCGCTCTGAGAGCAGTGTAGAACACACTGTGTGTGTGTGTGTGTGTGATTGAGCGCACTTGTTAAGCGCATGGTGTGTGTGTGGGACCTAGTCTACTTTATGTGAGGTATCATTTTAGGGCAGCGACTGTTCTCCAATGTGCACGCATACACACATCCCTCTGTTTGACCTTTACGTGTTCATATGAGCGAGAACAAAGAGGGAAACGTTAAGTGGCAGAAGTGGTAATTGCTGTTGCTGACTGGCCTGTGTGTGTGCGTGTGTGTGCGTGCACGTGTGTGTGTGTGTGCACGCATCACGACTATTAGCTGGCTAGTGTGCCACATTGCTAGCCTCTGGCTGCAGTTAGCTGGTGTTAGCTTAGCTGGGCTTAGGCTACTGTACATCTTAGCTAGGCTTAGGCTACGTCTTAGCTAGTAGGCTACGTCTTAGCTAGGCTTAGGCTACGTCTTAGCTAGTAGGCTACGCCTTAGCTAGGCGTAGGCTACGTCTTAGCTAGTAGGGTACATCTTAGCTAGGCTTAGGCTACATCTTAGCTAGGCATAGGCTACATCTTCGCTAGTAGGCTACCAGGAATCACTTGCCAGTCTGACAAGGCTTAGTACAGTACGTGAGGACAGTAGGCACCAATGCATTATCATGTTTTGGTGTTGTGGGATCTCTGGGTTATGAGCACCGTCTACAATACAATGTCATGCCAGGGTTTCAAACCTTTCACAAGGCCTTCTGTCCCCAACCGTGTGTTTTAGAATAGAGATACGGTGGCCTGTATCTAACTGACAATGACGTGACCACCATACTGTGTAATGGACGTGTCTTCGTTATCATTCCATTATCTCCTTCCCTCATGCCATATCTCTGCGTGCGTGTGCAGACCGGTTATGCAAACTTGAATTAAATAATTCAAGAATGGCACACGTCTGTATCTAACCCTGCATTCAACTCGCAAATCGCTCAGTCGCTGACGAGCTGTCGCCAAGCCCTCTCTAGTGTCCATACCGCCAGCTTGGAGTGGGCTTGTCTTTCGCCAGCAACAACCGGAACTGGCGTGAGGTCTACAGTAAAGTGAGTCAAATCAAACTCTAGTTTTAACAGCGAGGGATATTAAGCTAGCTATCAAAAAAAGATGCAGAGAACATCTGTCCTGCCATTAGTAGTTGCCGAACTCTGTCACCAACGGCTCTCTGGAAATTATGATAAAGTTGAAAAGTTCTCAACTCTTATCTGTTGCTGGGCGAGCATAGCTCCTGCTTCTGCCGCCGAGAAACGCTGGCGTCAAGTTCAAAATTAATTGGAACGTGCCTCTTTGCGAGCTGAACACGTCTGCGCTGTGAATGCAGGCTTATGCACATACATTGCCTAACATGTGTATGTACACACTCTCTCACACACACACACACACACACACACACACACACACACACACACACCCCCCACTATCTTATTATAGCATTCTTTTTTTGTCACTTGCCAGTTCCTGTAGGAGCCCCCTAGGGGCAGAGGTGGTAATGCGTAACAATAATGCCGTAGCTCATTCTTTGACTTGCCACTGAGTTCTATAGTGAAAGGACCAGTAAAAAAAATATCAAACATATGAAAAATGTAAGAAGTTGTTTGTTGATTTAGAAAGAAATTGAGGCCCACTTTTGTTAAATATCCTTCCTAAATCCTTTGGCTTCATTAAGCTTCTGAAGGAAATGCAGTTTTATCACTTATCTACTTGCTGGCATTAAAGTGCTGCTGGCATTAAGGAAACAAGGTGCTGTTCCGACGATTTGCACTAATCTCGTTGGTTTCCATTGAGATACACCACATTTTGTCATCCACCCACCACCCCCCCCACCACCCCCAAAACAATTATTAGCCCGAAAAAATAGCCCGCATGTGGTTTGTCGCGTACGCACACACACACACGCACACACCATGATAATCAGTGATACTGCTCTGCTTCCCGGACACCATCAAGCTCAATAAGTAACGGACCGAGACAGAAGACAAAGTTGGAAGAGCACAGGTTTAGAAAATAGCAGTCAGAGGTCCATTTTAGTTTGGTCTATTATTCTCCTGGCTGATGTGAACATTGAGGTAACACATTGCAGCATGCTTACGTTATTACGTAATGTAGACACTTAGCTTTCCATAAAACCGCAGTAGTCAGCAATAATTACAAGAATTACAAGTTGTTTCGTTGGCCTTTTAAAACGTCTTAGTCATGAAGGAACTGGTCTGTGACATCAGCGCCAGTCGCTTGCATGTTAAAGCTGCTGTGCCATGCTTCGTATTGTGGCGCCACCTTTGGTGAGCACGTGGTAATGCACTTGGAGGCCAAACAGCGGTGTGGTCGGCACGCATCAGATTATGAAAACAATCAGAAGTGCAAATAGTGTCATGAATGTATACTAGCAGTTACTAGCGGTGGAACTGACGTAAACATTTTTAGATTATAGCTTCAACTGAAAATGTAACACAAATAGATTGAAGAGGAGTCAAACAAGTGGACGTTTAAAGGCCTTGCTAACCATGCCTCCTGTTGCTAATCTCTTCCAGTATGTACACAACACACACACACTGTAGAGCGGAGCAGGCTCAATGACAAATGTCTGACAGTCACACACACGCCAGCATAAACTCCGCTATCAACAAACCGTACTGGTTTTTGAAAAATACACCGCACAGCTGAATGTAGCATAAAGGGACAATCATGCTTCTTTATACTTTGAGACACACACCTACACGCACACGCTTGCACACGCACGCACACATGCACACACACATACACACTGGTTGGGTATGTAGGCGAAACACATGTCGCTGGCTCAGGCATTGACATCACCTGTTGCCTTGCAGCTCAAAGTCCACTTCCTCAAACGCTGATCACAGAGCAGCGGTAGCCTCTGGGAGACACACACACATTCTACTGTACGCGAGGAAGGAACGAGGGATTATCTCCGGTTAAGGATGGTTCTTCACTGACAGCAGAGCAGATCCTGTCGGCCTCGTGTTTCAGCTGGAGCCTCTCCACTCCTCTTTCTCCCCCCTCCCCTCCCCCATTCTTCTCTTATTCTCCTTGCCCTCTCTCCATCTGCTCTTTTGAGGCTTCACAGTTAGCTGGCACTTTCTATCCCGCAGATCTTTCTGCTTAGCTTTTTATTTCTAGCTTGTTATCTCTCTTTCTCTTTCTCTTTCTCTCTCTCTCTCTCTCTCTCTCTCTCTCTCTCTCTCTCTCTCTCTCTCTCTCTCTCTCTCTCTCTCTCTCTCTCTCATATCACCTCCATGAGCTCAGCGTCCTACAGGCAGTTCCTCCAGGAACTGGAGGAGAAGAGAGGTTGGTAACCCCGTCAATCATGTGTAGTAATTACATCAGCACCTAATTGTCTTGACACTTTTACGTGTTCTGTGGCCGTTGTAGACATAATAATGCTCTTATGCTTTGGGTTTAAGCTCGATCTTGTACATCTAAAGTAATATGCGATGATTCAAGTGTGGTGATTCAAGGAATCATATTTAGCAAGTATGGTCAACACTCCAATACTCTCTCAAACCGATGTTTGTAAAAACAAGTTGTGTTGATATGAAAATAGTATTCCTGACTTGCCATAGACAGAACCCTTACAGTGCCAGCCAGCCATTATCATTCTTCTGCTGAAATGTATGTTGGTCTGATGGTCTTAAATGCTGTCAGTGTAGCTTTCTGTTGGACTGACTAACTTGCCAGGGATGTTGTACTGTACAGTATGTTGCTACAGGGCAAAGCTTTGATGTTGGGCTGACCTCGTATCAAAGCTTTAATGTACGTGTGTGTGTGTTTACCTACACAACTTTGTGTGTCTAGATCACACATGGGTCATCAGAGAGGGGAGGGTCTCCCTTGCATTCAATTAGCCTGAGTTACACCCGACGGTCTTGTTAATAAACCTGTAGCACAGGATTTGCACGTGTCAGGCCATGGCGTCTAGACAACGTGGTCGCGAGCGACTTCTGAACAGATGCTGTTTTGTGCATGCTTCTTGGCATGTGTTGCCATGCTGGCAGGCCTCACCTCTGCAGCTGTTGGCACGAGTTAGCCTAGCGTAGCATAGCAACAGTTAGCCTAGCGTAGCATAGCAACAGTTAGCCTTTCCTTACGTATAGTCTGGGACACAGTGATGGCTAACTGCATCAAGATCCTCTTACTTTACAGGAGAGTTATTGTGATTGACATGCACGATGACCAAATCTGTAACTCAATATCAAAGACGGGAGTTATACGTATACAGAGGAATTTGTTGAGAAAAATACCAACTGTTTTCAGGTGTTGAAATTAGTAAAAAAACAAGTCACAGCATAGCTTCGGAACTACAGATACGGTCTTCTTGAGTGACAATGCTAACAGCCAATGAATATATACTTCTTCACTTCTTTAGTCAGTCGTTCCTACAAGGGTATATGTATCAGATGTTCAGCAGCGTTCATTGTGTGTCATAGTGCCAATGAACGGAAGAGGCTGAGACTAAGCGTAGCATAGCCGGGGCCGTCCAGGTCTTCAGCTTTACGCAAGCTGCATGCAGGAAGGAACATTTGGATAAACAACGTACAACAGTCTTTCAGTGTGCCATTGGTATTTTTTTCATTTCTGTTTTTTTCACTTTTATAAAATACTTGTTTCTACTATTTGATGGATTTTTTCCACAATGCGAAGTGAATTATGAAGATTAAATAATAATTTATCCTGCCAGGCAAACCAAGGTTAGGTGATCTGAGTGAACTTCAGTGAATCATTGCCCAAATAAATACACTGGTTACTGGTTGACCACTGGTTACCCTCTTGAAGTTACTGTTTGTATACAACGTGATCATTGAATTACTCTTTTGTTTGTGCACTTCGGGGATACACTGTAGTATTATGTAAAAGTCACCTTTCCATACCTTGGAAAGTAGGATATCGACTCACGACTAGGCTTGTCGACAGGCCGATATAAGAATATCTGTTTCTCAGGGGTCAGTTACTCTAAAACAATAAAATAAATGTTTTTTAAGGAAGAGTTACCCTCCTATAGCGGTGACTCCCTCCTCCACTGTGACCAGAGAGGCCTTTTCTCCGCAGTGGGCCCCAATGTCAAGGCTGTTCACAGCCATTGGAGCCACCCGACTCTTTTGTATGTAGTTGCTGCTCAACACCTGTTGTCACTTGGCGATATAATGTCCTGCTGTCAGCCCACCGAAACAGGTGCTTGGTGGGGGGGTTTACAGTAGTCGGAGTATTGTCCTGGATGGGTTATCTATCCAGTGTAACCCTTTTTAATTAAAGTGGAGCCTAAACTGCTTAGTGGCATCTCAACGGTAACCTGGAATACTTCGGCTTAGGTACATACTTTCTTATTTGGACATTGATAGCGTTAGATTGCGTTGTAAATCTTTTAGTTGATTCTAATAATTAGAATCTCTTTAATGTTCTGGGCAACGTGAAAATAATTAATTTCAGGGAAATAAATGCAAATACTGTATGAAAATTTTAAACAAATGTTATAGCCTAATGGGGGTTGTTTTCCTTGTTGTGATGGCTAAACGGAGCTTATAGTTCACCTACATTTACCTTGATATCCTTTTGTAACCTAACCTGACACAGTTTGTAACACGCAACCATCTGGGAAGCCGTCCATTGAAACTCTTAAAAAAAAAAAAGAAAAATGGCATGTTGGCATGTGGTGCACCCAGCTCTCACTCACGCCCGTATATGGGCGTGAGTGCCTTGGAAGACACGGGTTTGAATCAAGCCTGCGGTCATTAACCAATACTTCCCTATATCTCTCATCCACTCACTTACTGTCTATCGTCACTGTCATAAGAAAAATCTATTGATTGATTAATTGGCTGAACCATGCGTCTATCACGGGCTGCCAGTGTCGTACTGGCAGCAATATGGACTTGGACTTATACCGGGCAAGGATGCATGGACTCTCAAGTGAATGTGATCTTGCAAATCCACCTGTCTCGCAAGTTAATGTGTTTCTTGACTTCGCAGTGAAGTAGTAGTGAGACTAATCACCCCACAAAAAATAAGTAGCAACTCGTCATTTGCGAATTTCAAGATGGCTGTCGCGCACATGTAGCCAATGGCCAATGCTAACACGTTCTGATGCACACAGTGGATGTCCTGGAGTACAACAGTGGAGCTGTGTGGGTGTTTGCTTTGTCTAAAGCCCTAGACACACTGGAAGAGACTAGTAGTGCTGTCATCAAGCACCAGACACACTGGAAGAGACTATTGATGTAGAGACCATTGAACATCAATAAAAGTCAGTGACAGCTGAAATAAGTCGGTCAAGTGGGCGGGTTCCGTTCAGAAACTAATCTCAGTTTGAGGCGACTACCAATGGGTGCTACGGATATCAGTGATTGACACATGAAGGAAACATATACAATATACAAGACAGGCAACCAGAGCATGGGAACAGTCCTCACGTGACGACTGTTCAGCTACAAAGCGCTGGGCGACGAGCGAATCACGTTATACTGTGTCTGGGGCTTCAGACGGTGTTGGCCAGCGCTCACCTGTCACAGCTGACTGACAAGCAGATAAATAGTGTGTTGCTGAGAAGGAGCTATAGGCAGTGGATGTGTTTTATTTACGTGTGTGTGTGTGTGTGGCCATCATTTGTTTAAGGTGGAGCAGTGTTTATTCATGTCTGTCTGATCTTTATCCTCATCTTTCCCTTCTTGTGATTCTGTCGGCCACTTGTAAACGTCTTTTTTCTTTTTTCTTTTTTTTTTAAGGTTTGGAAAGTGTTTGTCATCCCCCGGGTTTATGAATGGGGAAGATGGGCGTATGTGTGTGTGTGTGTGTGTGTGACTCATTGTGGAGGTGTGTGTGTGTGTGTTCATAGTTAGTCATGCTGTCAATTCAGCTCGCTGTCTCCTTCTGCACCTTTGTCCACAGTGACAACACCCTGGCCTAAATGTGTCGTTCTTTAAAACCACACATCGCTGCCTTGCTCAAGCTACTGAGCTACGCTGGGAGTTGAACCGCTAACCCTCATCAGACTACACGTGTTCCCTCCTTTGCCCCTGGCTAGGTGTTTTTTTTTCCCCCGTCAATCTTGTAAGTGCCGCATGACCGTGAATCACAATTGGCTTCTCTACTGTGCTGATAACTAGAGATGGTTTAACCACAGAGGTTTGTTTAAACCCAGGTGCACAGAATTTTAGCACTTGGCACTTTTGGGGGCACTTGATTTTGTGCCTGGCACAGCCCAGTAGTAGCAGGGGGCATACAGGAGCTAAGTCTACCATACGAGCTGTATATCACACACATCAGGTCATGAGAATGTATTAGCTTTTCATCGACCTATTGTTTGGAACTGTAGTGAATTAAAAATAAACAAGCGTACACTGCAAATTGTCAGGAAGATTTATTGTAAATACAGTATTATTGTAAACCTAAAGTTTAGTATAAGCACTAACATGAATTTTATTTAGAAATAACGAATTCTACAATTTTAAGTACGTATTCAATTCAGAAGTGGTGTGTGTGTGTGTGTGTGTGCGCGCATGTGCACGTGTGCTACTTGGGTGGGAACTACTAGGCTTATTATCAGGCTAATTCCACAAGCTGTTTGGACGGTGTTGTAAAGCAGGTCCGTATGGAAGTTGGGTGGGATAGCCGATTATCTGATGATCCAGTCAACCTCTGGGGTGTGTGTGTGGCTATTTGGTGATCTCAGTGTGTGGACAGTAAATGTATGTGTCCTTTCCTTAACTTGTTTTGTTATGTTGTCAGCTCTCTCTCTCTCGCTCTCTCTCTGCATGTCTTGCTGCTCACGTCCACGTAAATGGAATTAAATAGCAACTCACGTCTCTGGAAAATTAGTAATTCTTAAGTTGCCTTGGAGATTCAGTTGGTTGGTTGGTGGGTTGCCTCCCAGTCAGTTACTTGATAAAGAGGACAAATATTACGGCTTCAGTGGATCCCATTGCAATAACAGCATTTAACCGACCAAGCACCCTAACTGAACTATCACGTTTACAAATACAATATCATTTGATTTAAATAAGATAAATATAATATTTTTGATTGTGAGAGTTAACATTTTCTAGTCAGGTATTTTGATGATACAGTCTCCTGTTAAAGAGGGCTTAGTGTTTTGGAGGGTTAATGTCATGTCATTAATAAACATAATGTTGGAAAAGGACAGTACATTGTCCATTTGTTAATTGACCATTTTTTCCACCAGAATAACATGCAACCTAGCCTTCTCATAGCAGATGTTTTCTGTCGGAGCTCCAGTTTAGGGAGCAAATCATTGCTTAACAAGCCAACTGCTACACCTTGTGTTGTGTCATAGACCGGCTACCTAGTACCTACCCCCGCAGAACCTGCAGCACAGCTGATGTGGTTACATAAATGACTGGAGGGTGTTTGTGTGGAACGCTAATCTGTGGCGGTCAACAGCCATCAGTTCATTTGGGTGTCACTGATACAAGGTAGTATGTATAGTAACTATGGTAGTAACAAAGGTTAAACCTGGAAAGGTACGATTGTTTACAGTGCTAACAATGCAGGTTTAGCTAGCTTCTGCACCATGTTGAAGGTTCCCTTACAGAGGTGGCGGTTGTTAGGAGTGCTCTGATAGGTTTGGAAAGTTCACAGACAGTTAATACAAATGTCTACCTGAGATTATCTGTGTGTAATCAGTTTAGAGTTTGTGATTGAATCCATCCATTCTCCCTGAAGATGTGTGTGTTTGACAGTGTGTTTGTCTCTACTCTCCAATACTGCTCCAATAGCACATCGCCAAAATCAATCCTGAAATCAAAGTGCTTCAGAATTAAATATAAATGTCCGTCTCAATTAAGAACATCTAATATATCAACAGAAAATGTTTGGCACTGATGTTGTCGAATCTTACACCAACTCAAAGCCCAGAAGGTTTAGTTACAGAACAGTATATATCAACATAGTCCTAATGGTGGTTTTTACTTCCCTGTTTGAGCTATACAATCATAAGATTAAAGCACATAAACCGTTTTATAATGTGGGAGTTCAGAGCTTATTTATTTTTAAGATGGGCTAATGAGTTAGCCTAAATTGTCAAAACATTTTACATGAGTTTGAGTTGCAACATCAAAGTCTACTATTAAAAGATTCATTGTATAATTGTGCTGAGTTTTGGCTTGACCACACCAACCACAGCGCTACACAAGGAGCCTAATCTTTTGACAGTTTTCCTACTAGTGTTTTTAACATCAGAGTTCCTCTTGCCAGACCTGTCACGATGACAAACCATCTGTCGCTGGATCTGAGGGCTTCCTGCCTTTAAACTCCTGTGTGCTCTACATGTGACTGGTTTGAGTACACAGTTACACTAGATTTGAACATCAAACAGTTTGACAGGGCCGTTCATTCAGCACGTACTGTAGGAAAAACGACATACAACAGGGTAACGCGCTTAAGCTCCCCGACGGCAGCTCGCTCTGAATAAGGCTCCTCAACCTTCTGACTTGGGCAGAATTTAGAACAGGCCTTAACTGTACGCACATAAGCAGGCCTCTCTCTCCCTCTCGTGTGCATTCATTCATTCATGCAGATGCACACACAGAGCATCCTTAAAGTTTTCTCAGGGACCCGGTGCCTTGCCGAAGGGCACACAGAGTGGGCAGACGTAGATTGTTGACGCCTGCGGTCAACCTCTGTGTTCCCTGCAGCAGCCGGTCAGACATGCCGGCGTGATAAGGGCGGTCTGGGGCATATCAGCAGGGTGCCAGCCGGCCTGGCTGGGTGGGGCTGCCCCAATAATAACAACAACAACAGTCTCTGGTGCAGGCCCTGCAGCGCCCCCTGTGGGTTGGTTGGACATAGCACTGAACTTGTAGTGTATGCTTAGTCGGCAAAGACGGTCTCACGCCAGTGTAGTTTTCTCTCTCTCTCTGTATCTCTGTCTCTCTCTCTGTGTGTGTGTGTGTGTGTGTGTGCGCGCGTGCGTGGCCATTCTACCTCTGCAGTGACAAGGCTATAATCGCACAGGACAGAACACATGGCATGTAATTGTTGTGTGTCTTTTTAATAGAATGCTATTGTGCGTGAGTGATGTAACCTCGTGGCTGCGACTGTGTGTGTGTGCGCGCGCGCAACCATGGGGGGGAGGGGAATAGACATTTAACTGGAAGGGAAAAGCAGACAACTAGGGGAGAGGAAGGATCCTTCAAAGACTTCAGGGAACCTCTGCATCTGGATCTGTTCTCACTGGAGAAGACGGTAGAAGCTAGAAGTGACTCTCGACTCTGCTCCTAGGTCACATCACCAGAATCAGTCCTCAAATCAACGTGCATCAAAAATAAATACAAATGTCTGCTGACTGTCTCAGTTATGAATAGCTTCTAATGCATCAAATGTTTGGCACTGCCTCTGTACATTCCTGGACTAACTCAAAGCTCTAAAGGTTACCCACATATTTTTCCCAAATATTCCCCCCCAAACATTTGCTGTCACGTCATATGCCAGTCAAATTTAAGTGTAACTTTTATTCCATATTATTCCATACATAAGTGTTGAGCAGAAAACTGTTAGCGGTCCAGAAGGAGTCCAAACTTGCTCTGACTTGAAGGACATAAAAACTACACTTTTGTAAGTTTTTGGAAAAGGTGGGACATCGTTCTTCACCGTGACATTCTCGTGCAGGATGCAGCTGTGTTTACTATGGTTTGGCCAGACTGAATGCAACCATGATGCGTGGTCCAGGCAGGCGTTTGGACCGCCTTACTTACTTGACCAGAACACTTGGTTTCACCATTATGAATACTTGAAGTGGATGATGCAAACGTACTGCGTGCATACATCGTCTTTGGCTGATATCTTTTAGCGAATCTGACATTTTTCCAGTTTTAAAACAGATTGATGCCAGTTTTCTTCTTCTGCGAAAGAGCTTTACTACAGGTAGGGTGGATTGCTGTCTTTTTTTTTTTCTCCCCCAAAGCCTTTTGTTTGCTAATTTGTATTATACATTTTTTAAATGCCTGTAAGAGAACCTCTTAGATATATTAACCTATTAACCTTACAAAACACATTGTTAGCTAAATGTGTTGCTAGCAAAACCATTGTTTTCCTATGATACGGTGCGACTGGTTTAAAGGCGCCGCGCTTCGCTTTTTTTTTTTGGGTGTGCGTTTTTTTTGATGCGCATAAAAGTAAAAATATTCTCAACTTTTCAGCGCAAGGCGCGGAGTCGCACTGTTCGTAAATGTGACGGTTTGCTCGGGGAGCCGTTCTGTTTGGCGAAGGCAGTGCATCTTTATGTGATCAGGGCTTTATCAACGCGCTTTTGAAGCGCGATCGGGGCCTTACTTTACATAGTTACCATACATCTCACACTGACTGATTTACACAGCAGGGAAAATATTTGATCTGACAGTTCCAGTTTCTAGGGTAACATACCACTGACCGTGTGGCTTATGCCTTACTACAGTCCATGCTTATTGCAAATAAAATGGCCGACAATCTCAAGTCCTTTGTCGGACGCCCAATGTATGTTTGTTTCGTCTTGCCTTTTGCTGTAGATATAGTTCCCTGCTTCCTGTTTACGTTCTCCTCTCCCCAGGTCCCCCACTGGGGACCTTTGATCTTCCCCACCCTCCCCCCTCCATGGCAACGTCACGGAGCATCATGGGAACCGTGGTGTCATTACAGTGCGGGACCCAGATGGCTTACCTTTCTAGCTCCATATCTCAAACACCAGGAAAGGGGAAGCCACAGTGTTTTTCGCTGGACTGTTCCTGATTTACATTCGGCGCTATTGAAGTACAAAGCCCACAAGAAGGGTGGGAACCGGGACTCTTCTTCTGTCAGGTTGTCTTTGGTTGTTAATGGTGTGAACCGTCTACACCGAGGGCATAGCGCTGGCCTGTGTGAAGCTCCAGATAGCACCCATGTTTACTGTACATTATGTGCGCAATGATTTGTACACGCGTGCATGGATTCATCTCACTAACTGTCACCGTGTTTACTCGTTTCCCCTTCGTCTTTCTGTGGACGGTATGTCTTCTCTCTCTCTCTCTCTCTCTCTCTCTCTCTCTCTCTCTCTGCTTTCATTTTATCTGGCCGGCATTCTGCTACAAATAACTCATAAGAACACTGAGCATTCTCTCTCTCTCTCTTTGACGCTTCTGAACCGTTATCAGTCAATATGAAATGCGCACACACCTGTCTATCATCCCTGTCTCCTCCCTATCTCTCTCCTCCCTGTCTCCCTGTCCTCCCTCCACCCTTCCTGACACACCTCCAGGTCCCGCCATATCCTCGCTAGCAGAGCATTAGCTTAATGAGGTAATGAGACCTGTGTTCAACACACCTGCCTCTCCAACGAAGCGTTCATCCATTACTGGAGCGTTAGAGCTGCCACTGTGCCATCATGAGGTTAGCGTTCCCACGGGGACCTCCAAGATGGCCGCCTGTGTGTGTGGTGAATAGGTTTGCTGCATGGACGCAGAAAGGCAACACAGGGTCATTAATTAATGAGCATGAATGAGAAGTCTCCCTCACTCCCACATTATGAAACGTGGGACGCTTATGAAACGTTAAGTGCTGCTGTGTTCCTTTTGCTAGCAACAGAATCTGAGTCAATATGAACGCACGCACGCACGCACGCACACACACACACACACACACCTGTCTGTCATCGCTCTCTCTCCTCCCTGTCTCTCTCCCTCACTGTCTATCGTCCCCTCCCCCCACCCTTCCTGACACACCTCCAGGTCTCTCCATATCCTCGCTAGGAGAGCATTAGCGTGCTTAATGAGTTAATGAGACCTGTGTTCAACACACCTCCCTCTCTCCCTCTCTCACCCTCCCCCCTCCATCTCTCTCTCTCTCCACCTCTCTCTCTTTCTCTCTCTGTGTCCCTCCCTCTCTTAATCCGTGTTGATGGTCAGTCTTGGTTGTCTGCCTCACTGACGCAGGCACACATGCACGCACGCACACACACGCACGCACGCACACACACATGCACACAGTGGCATTAGCATTGCCTGACACACCGCTCGCACATTCAGACACGCACTTTACAAGCGCATTAAAATGTGTGCTTGTAAAAAACCAAGGAAAGCCCTTGGTGTTGGGTGGAGGGATTCCTTTGGACTACGTGATGGTCTGTTCCAGATACCTGATACCGTTAGACTGCACCCAGGACAGCGTTATGACCAAGTACAACCGAAGCAACTGCTCTTTATTGGAGGATATAGGAGGGAAGATATCTACAATATATCATAAAATAATGTAATAATAATGTCAGGTTTCTGACATAACATATTAAAATAAACTGAAATTATGCAATTTAGTGTTTTAACGGTGGGGGCAAACGATATCTGAAGTTACAACAATCGTATCTCCGTGAAATGGTACTAATAAAAACATGATAATGTTTGTTAATGAGCATTTACTCAACCACAAAACCCAAAACAAATGTACTAAAATGTCACTGCGTTTCTCATTGCCTGTGTGTGTGTGTGTGTGTGTGTGTGTGTGTGTGTGTGTGTGTGTGTGTGTGTGTGTGTGTG
>JAODTR010085244.1:0-14439 GCA_025399935.1 Amblyopsis rosae | reverse complement strand
CAACAGTGCTTGATCGGCCATTAAAGTAATTAGCATGATAATCACAGTATAGCCAGCAGCCTTATAGCCTGTATTTATCACAGGATATACTTTTTTTGGGTGGGGGGACGAAAGTGAGAATTCTTGACTGACAGCCTCAGAACACAACAGTAACACATACACATAAGCTGCCATCCAAGGCTACACATGCGACTGAGCATTAGGGCAGGGCAGAAAACTTAATATTCAGCCATTTAGGCTAATTCTTTCACCCTAAGTAATAGCAAACTGAGATTGGGTGTACCACTATGTCACTTTGCTGTTACAGTTTTCCACAAATATCACAATTTAACACCTTGTTTACATAAATGCAATATATTGGATAGTAACCCCTGTATCATGATATGTATTGTATAACCAGATTCTTGGCAATACAGCCCTAATTTTCATACTGTTTTATATTTACTTTCTACCATTCATTTTGATTGGCTTTAACATATTGGGTGATAGATTTTTAGTGATTTATTTTCCATTACGTTTTGGGCTACATAAATGGAAGATATCATATATGAAGTGTTTACTTCTTTAGGTGTGTTGAGCCCTTTGTAAGTAGTAATTAAAGGAATTTTTTTTTTTTAGATTCAGCATTCAGAAAATGTTTAGTGACCTTATGCAACATAAACAAATGTTCCTCCACCAAATGTGTTACGATGTTAACAATTAATAAATATAGTACCTCACTAAAGGGCTTAGTGATGTTGGTCTCCAGTTGCCAGTCCATGGTCCTCCAGACTTTGAGGCTGTGGTCATCAGCCTGAGAAGCAATGTATTTGCCCACAGGGTCCCAGGTAAGGCCTTTCACTAAACCAGTGTGGCCCCGTAGGCACATTACCATCTCTAGAGGACAGGAGAGACATGACATATGAATGTCATGGTAAGAAATTACTTCAGCTTTTTATAAAAGATAGAACAGTAAAGATTAGGGGTATGGTAAATTGTTATTGGACTGCATTTATATAGCCCTTTTATCCAAAGCGCTTTACAGTATTTTGCCTCACATTCATCTATTCACACATGCATTCATACACCAGTGGTGATTGCTGCCATGCAAGGTGCGACCAACCACCTTCTGGCTGGGAACCTGACAACCACTAGACCATCCTGCCTGGGTATGATGATACACCTAGGTCACAAGACACAATATTGGGTTCACGAGAACAAGATTAACACATTTTAAGAAATCTTCAATTACTGTAATTACTTGAATTAAGTTAAGATTTATGAAACGGGACATACATATAATATATAGTATGGTTATATAGAATGACCTTTTGATTAAAGTTTAATATTAAAGATGACCTCATATCTCCTATTTATCCAACTTAATTCCTTTGATATCAGAATGTCAAACAGACTCCTTGAAAGAGGAAGGATGAGATGAGCTGACCATTTGTCCTCTAGAACAATTAAATCACCTGAGATAAAGTAATGCTTTCATCTACTTTTACTACTGCCTTCTCACCCCCTAGGGGGACTTTTAATGAACAAAGATAGTGACAGACAGTAATGTAGATCTCTATTACAGCATGCAAGTCCCACCTAAAACACATTTAAATTGTTTCTCTATCATCTGTATCAGTGCATTCAGCCAATTAGGAACAAGTTTGATTGTACTTAATCAAACAACAGCCCCAATGCCTCTCTCAATGACCTGAGAATCAAGTTGTAATGTAAAAGCCACACTGCAGCCCCAATGCCTCTCTCAATGACCTGAGAACCAAGTTGTAATGTAAAAGCCACACTGCAGGGTGGTATCACACTGTAAATCCTCCCATGTCCTTGTTTATCCAGGTGAATTCATAAACTCCACCACCCACCAAACCTTTGTAGTTATCCAGCAGCTGACACGCCACCATTGATAATTCATGCTTATGGATTTTTAAGGTTTGGAACGTTGGACTGTGTATACGTGTTTTCACCACACCTTCTCTCCAGCCAGGTCTAAAGAAGCTTTACACACACACACACACACACACACACACACACGTTCCTGACCATGGCCGGCACTAAGAAAACAGGAGAAGGAATGTATCACGCCAGCATGTGTCCTTACCATGGCTAGCGTGATAAACCATCGAAATGATTGGAGCCTGAGTGAAACCAGATCTAAGGTGTTTTTTTAGGCCCCAAAGAAGACACTGTTGGAGAAAACAGTGATTAATCAAAGACGCCCTTTTCACAAACTCGAACTGTCGTACTTGCAACCCAAGAGAATGGGTAATGTTTAATCTGAAAGTGCCTTACAATTATCTATACTGTGGTGTTAAGAATAATGTAATCCCCCAGGGACTGCACCTTTAAAATGTCTGATGATATGTTCTGCTCCTTAAGTTGTTAAAAGATCAAATGCTGATATTTGAAGGAGTGATGTGTATGATATTGGTATCAATGAATTGCATATTTCATCAGCTGTAAGAATATGTGGTTTATATTCTGAACGTATGTAACTCCAGGAAAATAGAGAAATTAGCTCTCACTGCGGTATCTTGTCTACAAAGATTTATGAGCGACAGCCAGGTACCTCACGCATTCCCTCTCTCTCTCACACCAAACCTATCTTAATGTCTAAATTCTAACATTAGGTGGTTCGGTGCATTTTATAAGTATCGTTGATATGCATATATACATAGTGTGATACTTGGAGATGAGCAACTCTTTTTCTTAAAATTATATACATTCCTGCAATCCCACTATTTGAATGAATTCCATAAACCAGGAAAATGTATTTTCATGTGTGGTCTTGTTGGAAAGCCTGTTTTAATGTGAATATAATAAGTGTACCAGGATTTTGATGTGATAATAGGATTTCGAATTGGATATTATGAAATTAGTTTAAGAAATTAAATGTAGAATAGGGAAGACCCACCTCCCAAAACTTTGCGTGCTCCAAAAAGAACCCCTCTCTCATCTAGGTTTTGGTATAAGAAGCAGGCCAACCCTTGGCTCACCGCTCGGGTCATATAATCTTTTGCGTGTAAATAGAACTTGTGTTAATTTTGCTAGTGTCTTAAGGACAAAGGAAATCACGTAGTGTTTAGGCCACGACGACCAAAACCTAAGAATAATTTGTTTTTAGGCTGAAATACAGCCAGCTTTTGTTTAAGTATATATATCAACAGTACTTTAATTGCGTTAACTGCATTGAATAAGTATATTTTTCGTGTTTCAAGTTTTGTTCCTGCTATTATAAACTCTAACGTCTAGAGCAACACGCACGACCGTGTATTATCAGTTAAATTCGGTTTCGTCTTTTGAAAGACCGCTGAGTCAGTGCACGCACAGACAAGCCTAACGGAAGGAAAAGTCATGCCTTTCTGACGTCTCCATTGATGTTCACGCGAACACAGTATCTGCCGTTCGGGAGGGCGTAAGCCTCGACCACCAGCAGCCCTCCGACCCGATTGGCGTCCCAGCCTGGGCGAGGAGTACATGGGAGACGCGCCCGAGCCTAATAGCTGGCCTGATCCAGCCCAGAGGGAATCCTCTGGACCACGCCTGTCTGACGGTTGCCCGTGCCACTCAGTTTAAAAAGGTAAAATAATTCAGTTTAATAAGCAGGTGTTGTGCAATTGTTCTAGAGATTTCAATTATTTTCTTTCCTCATCTTGTGATCGCTTCCAAACCTAGCCCTTGCCCCATCTCAGTAGGAAATTCCCTAGCATACAGAACAGATAGGATAGGAGTGTTTACGCTGACTTAGCGTTTGCTATTTCCTCGTGTCCAATTAGTTCCGGTTCTTTATATCATATGTTCCTTCCTAATAGCTTATAAACTCATCTTCATGGTTTTATGAAGGTCTATATCGCTTTGTTGCTATTGTGATGTCTGTTGTTTGATCTATGCATTGTATAACCTCCACTTGTATTTACTGGTTTTATAATAAACTCACTTTGCTATACCCTTAACTGAGTTTGGTACTGGAAATTGTGTACACACACAATGTTATGTCAATGTTATGACAGAACTTAGCGTGGGTCCAGATATTTGACTGATTGACAATTAAAGCACATTCCGCAGTCCTCGCTCACTGCGGCCCACTCGGTAAACTACTGAGGAATTTTGGGAAATAATTGAGTGAGTGGTGTCCCGTTTCCTAAATATTAATAATAATTAATATTAATAATAATCATAATTGTACGTGACCCCCTACAAATGTCTCTGTTGTACCATATTTTCTCCATTTGATGATGACTGTCTTCACTGCGTTCCATGGTATATTTAATGGTTTGTAAATGATTTTGTACCCTTGTCCTGACTGATATCTTTCAACAACCTCTGATGCTTTGGAAGCTCTCTACAGACCATGGCATTTGCTCTGAGATGCAGCTAAGAAAATGTCAGGAAAATATGACTAGAACAGCTGAACTTTATTTGTGATTAATCAGAGTCACTTTAAATGATGGCAGGTGTGTAATGACTTAAATTTAACATGAGTTTGAAAGTGATTGGTTAATTTTGAACACAGCCACATCCCCATTTATAAGAGGATATGCACACTTATGCAACCAGGTTAATGTAAGGTTTTTATTTTGAAATGTTGAAGATTTTAGTTTGTTTTTCAATTGAATTGTTCACATTATAGGTCACATCAAAGGTGGAAAAAGTTCTGACATGATGTCTTTCTTTACATCACAAAAATCTGGCATTTTAACAAAAAGTGTGTAGACTTTTTATAGCCACAGTATGCTGCATTGGCTGTGCTGAAAATCGTTAACTAATTATAGCTTAGTGTACTTACATACATACCATAGCTAGTTTAGCCTCACTTAATCAAAGAGAACTGTCATGAACCCGACCGAATTTTGACTTTAAAGTCTTTAAAAACTTTAAAGAGCGGAGCAAATGGCACCATCAAAGTTTGACACGTTTAGAATTGCCATGCTCTCCTCGCTACTATGAACCAGGAATGCATGTAAAATCAAGTGTTACCAACTCCACTCGCAGCGTCAACAGATTGTTTTGCGTGATTCATGTGCAGGCTGTGAGGCAGGAGAGACTCACTATTTTTAAAAAAAAAAAAAAATAATAACTAAGGTTGCAAGCAACACTGGGCGGGCCTTCGCGCTGTGCCGCACGTTGGGGCGTGGCACGGACTCGGATATTAATCATTATGCGTGTTGTGTGAGACGATTATGTAGAAAATGTGGGCAACCTGCTAGGAGCAGGGAATTAAAGCATAAAACGTGTAATTTTCTGTTGCCAGTAGGTGGCGCTATGACTTTGAGTGAATGTTGACATATTGATGTGTTCAGGGTGGGACTCTTATGAATTGATAAAAATTTGGTACAGATTAGAGCATTTATGGAGAGGTTACAACAATTTGATGCGTCTTGGCGAAGGATGTACCTTCGCCGCCATGCCCCAGACAAGCCGTTAAGCGAAAACCCAGAATATTCACATAATATAATCGTCAGGGTCTTATGGCTTTTGACGTAAATTAATCTAACCAGCTAGGAGAAGTACGCCACAGCATAAAAATGTAATGTTGCCAGTAGGTGGCGCTATGACTTTGAGTGAATATTGGCATATGTTTGTCTTCAGGGCCGGACAGTTATCAAATCTGTAAAGTCTGGTGTAGATACGAGCATGTCCACAGAAGTTACAAAAATTGATGTTTCTTTGCGAATAATAACTTTTCAACGCCATAACACGGACACGCCCTTAAGCGAAAACTCACAGTTTGGACAAGTTTTTATCATCAATGTCTTGTCATGCCACTGGACAAATTTGAAGTGGATCAGATTTATTATGTAGGAGGAGTTCATTAAAGTACGAAGCGTGCAAATCGACAAAAAATGACCATAAAATGTAAAATGGCCGACTTCCTGTTTTAGGAAATCACACCAAGAAAATGTTCTGTCCATCTACACGTCATTCATGTGACACATCCATTTTGTACATGTCGTTCAAACGTGCGTCGGGGGCTGCTTTGTTGAAGGGTAACTTCCTGTTGCCAGTAGGTGGCGCTCTGACTATAAGGTAATTGTGACATGTACCTGTGTTCAGGGCGGGACTCTTATGAATCTATTAACGTTTGGTACAGATTTGAGCATGTACGGAGAAGTTATATGAATTTGATGTGTCTTGGCGAACGATGTGCTTTTGCTGCCACACGTAAAAATTGACATTTCCTGTTGCCAGTAGGTGGCGCTATAACTTTATGTAAATTTTGGCATATCCATGTCTTCAGGGCGGGACGTTTATCAAATGTGTAAAGTTTGGTTCCTCTTTCATGGCGAATAATGTATTTTCCACGCCACGCCACAGACAACTTTTAATCAGCAATGTGTTTACATTGACCAAAACTAATTTGAAGTCGATCGGATGAATTCTCTAGGAGGAGTTCGTTAAAGTACGATGCGTGCACATTGCCAAAAATGACCATTATATTCAAAATGGCCGACTTCCTGTTGGATGTAGGGAATTCTTCCAAGAGCCTTTATTGTACGTCTGGACATGTTATATGATCCACAGAAAGTTTGTACGTTTAGGAGAAAGTTTTTGGGGGGCTGATCTGTAGAGGGCGCTAGCGAGCCATTTTGCCACGCCTATTCATTAGACACCTAAAATCGGCGATTTCCCGGGGAAGACACGTGCACCAAGTTACATGAGTTTTCGTGCATGTTTAGGCCCCCTAATAAAAATGTAAACCGGTGAAGAAGAATAATCTGGAGGGATCCAATAGGGTCCTCGGGCCCTAATAATAAGTTTAACCAACTAGTATCTATGGTGCCGACTAGCGACGGTCCCAGCGTTTAACCGTTTAATCCCTAGTTCATACAGATGTCAAAAATATATAGCTATTGATCATGTTTTCACAGTTAATAGATCATATTTATTTTTTTTTATTAATTCAAATATGGACTAAAAGTTAGATCTTTGTATATAATTAGGCAATTCGGTTAATGGTGTGCATGTTTATTTAGATTTTCAGTTGCACAGTATCATGAAGGTGTATGCTCAATGTACGGCACTCAGCAACACCAAACATCTTGAACTGAATGTAGTCTAGTTTCTAGCTGGATATTTATGTTTGTCAATAAACGGAAGATCGGTTATATTTAACGACTCTAACCATTACAAGTTACTGTATATTGCAAGTTGTCCATCATGCAAGTCATGTGTAAATAAATACTGCCTGTCTATATTACGTTTCTAACATAGCAGGTTACCAATACTAATGAATTAGCTCAGTCGGTTAAGCTTTGGGCTATGAGTTCTGAGGTTGGTGGTTCAAAACTACACACATAATAGCATGTTCTTCCGTATGGAAACATGGTGGGAAATCCAAAGCTCACTATGATGTGGCTTCGGCTTTTGATCTTATAATATGAAATTGAACTGCTCAAAACTAGACAAGATTTACAACATTTTACATTTTATCTGTTTTATCTGTTTTAAATGTTTAAAACTTTAGCATAGCTATACAGTACATAACCGTCAACAGCATGCAAAATATCCACAAAGTAGCATTTTCATTGCCCATGAAAGTATTTACATTTCATTGGAATTTTTGGAGAAGTAGCCTAGCTGTGAAGCACGCTTAAGGTGCTAATAGTTTTCACAGTAATGTGGGCCATTCTTATAGGGTATGGAACAAGTAGGCCTAAGCCTAATGTAAAAACAATTTGCTGCTGATGGACATCATGCAGGTCCACACAGGTGGGTCGATATCCATGCGGTGTCTAAATCTTTCTGTAAATGTATATTAATAGCACACTCCTTTCCATTGTAGTTCCATTGTTCTTTTTGCATTGATGCACACATTAGGGGAAAAATAGTCTCGCAAAGCCAGCAGTTCCTTACAGGTTCAGCACAGAGTTGCTTATGTGACGTAGTGCCAGTGTTGCCAACTCTGTTCCAATGAAAGCTCTTGAAAGCTCCGAAAGTTGGTAGAAGTCGCCAGATGACGACATGCACTCATTTACATATTGATGCTGACAGATTAACAAATATGTCTCACCTTTTCCCTGGTAAATGGTAAATTGACTGTTTTTTTTATATAGCGCTTTTATCCAAAGCCCTTTACAGTATTTAGTATAAATTCGCTAAGAGGGTCTGAAAAGTCGCTTAACCTAGCGACAAAGTCGCTAAATTGGCAACACTGCGTAGTGCAAAATCCACCCCGCAAACAATGACCGGCAATTCTGATGTATTCTAATGTTCTACAGCCAGCTTTTCCGCTTTCTCCTGATGTCAATTTGCATGATGGTTGGTGAAAGCCTTTTGAATTAATACGTCTATTGCGATAAGCACTGCATAGGGGGCAGGGTGGGAAGCCAAGAAGAAGCTGCACATTCAATGGGAAAAAGCTAGTCTGATAAATAGCTTAATGAAGTAACACAAAAACGTCAGCAAGTCAGAGTTTATCAAAAAGGAAAAATGAACATCTTGGATTAGTAGGCCATTAGTAGACGATTATCTTGCGATAGTGGTTCAAGTGCCGTCACGTCCGTGGGTATCAATATTTTCATCATCCCTGGCCCTTTCGTCCGAGACCTTAAAGTCTCGAGTACTAAAGCAATAGTTTAGGTATCTGTAAACAGTAGGCTAATAAAATAAGAATAATTAAACAATCAAAAAATCTGATCGTACGGTCCTTAGACACGCAGCAGATTGAGTAAGGCTCAAGCGAATCATATTCTCCCAATGTCTTTAGAGTAAAAGTTTATCCTTAATTATTTGTTAATTTACAAACTGTTTTGAATTTCTATAACATAATTATCAACATGAGCCAAAAACATTGAGAAGTAATGGATAGTACTCGAACCGTAACCCTCACTATTACAAGTGCAATGCTTAACCTAATGAGCCACTAAGACACGTTCGCTAAGTGACGGCAGCCTTAGGCTACTAATAGGCCACACATTGACGAGTGTCAATTGTTTACGTGATGTTGGCACACTGACTCAGAAAATGTGGCTCTCCGGTTCTTTTATGACACCGTTCAAAGCACCAAATCAGTCATAAAAATACTGTTTTATACTGAACTAGATTCAAAGATCCATAAGATCTAACTATCAGACATTACAAACCACTTAGCTGTACTGTATTGTGGACAAGCGCAAGTTGCAAGTTGTAGACGCCACCTGGGGGATATTTGACGAAATTGCACCCACATCGCACACTGCCGTCATCCCGCATCATCTCCCATCGTGATGCCGTGCGACAGGAGTGTTACATTAGAGGTCAGACATCTGTATATATATCTTAAAAAATGGCAAATAGCATATATGACGCTATTTGACTGACTGACGACAGTAAGACCGTCTCAATAGGGCTACTCTGAATGTGGATTGCGTCACTTTATGAAAACTTTATGATGATGTTATTATAATTGAGTCGGCATTCATTTAATGAATCATCATCATTGCACACATAGGACTGCCGACTACTACCTCACTGTCAGACTGTCCCTGTTATTAAGCTCCATGCTTACCACGTCTAATTTCCTCCTGCTTCCCCGTCACAATGCTGCTCCTCCAGCTTGGCAAACATGTCCTTAATATTTGCACATTTGGCATCCACCTATTGATTTGTATGTTTTATTTTTGGCCCTCAAATTTTCTGCACCGCTTGTTTACATTTTGATGCCCTCATCAGTACAGCAGCTACATCGGGTGGAGAAGCACAGGTCAGTGACCTGATTGGGCCAGCCTAGTGTCAGTATAACAGATGAATCAATGTTGGTTCCTCTGTATGTCCCTGTATATGGGCCAGTTGTATGACAGATTACCAGTCCAGCCTTAACTGGGTTATTGTATTATCATAACACTATACATCTTCTCTACAATCACTGTACATTATCTACAGATAATGGTAATACAGTCTCTCTTATTTGCTATTCTCTTGAATACAACCACATTTAGCAGGGAGTCTACAATAGGTTGCTTTCTTGGCAATAGTGTTCATGGGAAATGCAGTCTTCACTCCGGAAATGCGGGGGTAGCTTGTAGTAGCATACCTTTAAAGAGACAATCCTGAATTATGTTTGTGTGGAATTATGATGAAAACAATGTGGTTGAATGTTGCACTACAAAAACATGGCTCCACCTGAGCACTGTTTCCACACGCCTCTCCAGTCATGCGTGTGCAGCTGTCATCATGGGCTACAGCTGCACAAGCATGACTGTAGCTGTAATACCACCAGACCAAACAAAGCAGTAACAGATTAGTGCTGTGCTTCATATCACGTCAAGTGCTTCAAGTCAAGCGCTTCAAGTGCAAACTAACCTACATCAATACTGTATAGCAACACACACACACGCACGCACACACACACACACACACACACACACAAACACACAAACAAACACACGCATGCATGCAATACAAGGTCACCAACATACATGTACAGCACACAAAGATAGGTCACTACATTGCGCTATATAAAAACATCTTCACCATATTGTGTACAGTATGGAGTCAGTCTATTACTCCCACTGATAAAGGTCACAGCATCTCACCCACTGTTATTTGGCTGGATTTCATATTAGAGAAAATGTCAGAACCTGATCCACTACGTGCTAGCACCCTGCCTCAAGCACCTTTTCGCACATATTCAGCTGTACATGCATTTAGTTCACTATGAATGCACCATGTTCTGCTCCATTCCAAAGAAATGTCAACCCACAGCGGAAGATTAATTTTTTTGTTTGTTGCTATTACGTCCCCGTTTCATACACACAATCATTCATTAGACTGACAATGCCAGTGCCGGGCAGGAAGTGAGGGCTTCAATTCACCATCTATCTAATCATCCGACTTCATCCCTGGCTTCCTGTGTTTAAGCAACTCCTTCACGTAGCAATAACCATCTGCTTCATGCCTTCATCCCGTCAACAAGAGACAAATAGAAAAGACTGCTTTGTGATTTTATGCAGCACTTCCCAGAGATGTATAAAACATATATTTCCAGTTTCCGAATGTATTATTTGCTATAGCCGCATAGGGGAGGGAAACGGGAGATACAAAAAAAAAACACACTTTACTAAATGTCTCTGTTCAAATGCTGATGGTATAAAAAATATGTCAGCCCCCCCAATCCTTCCCATTGAAAGGCGGTACTTCTGTCAGTTCCTTGTTTTCTTGCCTAGAGGGTACAATTGAAAAAGATAATTTCATATGAAAGGGGCTTGAAAACGTCTCAGCAATCAAATAGAAAATATGTGTTATGCCACACCGCAGCGGGGGTAAAAAAATGGAATAAGCGCCGCAGAAAATAAATTGTGGCCCTCAAATAGTTGCTGTGCTTCTTGTGTGATTTCCCTCACTTGAGACATTTTTTTCTGCATTTGTCAGTATATCTTTAACCGGGTCACCTCCCACTCCTATATTTCTCCCCCTCTCCCTCCCCTCAACCATTGAGGTGGTTATGTGACTATGTACTCTTATCAGCATAATCCATAGAGGTCACATATCTAACTGTCTCCTCAAGACACACTCACACACACACATATGCATGCACACACACGCATACGCGCGCACACACACACACAAGCGCACACGCACACACACATCTTACAACACTAAACTGTTTGTATTAGGTAAAAAATTCATTCCCTCAGCCATGGTTTGATTGACATATGTATTAATATTAGTACTGTGTATAATTTGAAATCTGAAAGAGATATGTTCTCATCTCTCTTCAGTGTTTGATAAATATCCATTATAATCCATTTAAGTATCATTCTTTGGTATCGTATTCATTGCCCACCAACTTGTGTTGTTACAAGCCACTAGACATAAGACTACATGGGTTTTATCATTGGCCTGCAGGCAGGGTGTGGCCTGTACAAACTGATAACATGCAGATATGCATTGTCTTTTAAACATATATTTATATCATAATTGTTTTGGATATGTTGAAGTGACTAAGACATGAACTGATGGCTGAAACTATCTAGTCATTGTATTTCTACTCTGTGTATATTGCAATTGCAATCACTATAAAAATCCTCAGTAATATTGTCCATTGCTTCTTGAATGGTTGAGCTACTAATGAGTGTATTGCTGTGGTTAAACGTCATGTGAGTGTGTCTTTAAACAATATGTGAGAATAATACAATTTTTTAATTGTCTAGACCAGGGCTGTTCAACTCCTGTCCTAGAGGGCCGCACCCTGCATGTTTTAGAGTTGCTAAGAGTTTTAGAGTTGATCTCTCCCTGCTCTAGTTGGAGCAGGGAGAGATCAACTCTAAAAGAATGGCCCTGGTCTAGACTCTACCCAATACAATACTGGTAGACAAATGTTCTTCCGAGTCACAGAGAAACACCATGTTTACTCATCACTGTGCACCAAGTGATTCAAATGCTATTGCTCATGCATTCACAGCAGTGCCATCATTCACATAACACCCTTTAGTTTGCAGTAAGACACTAAATGAGTGTCATTTGAGCTGAGCTCCTCTCACCCTTACAGACATACCTACTACTGTACCAAGGCCATTGTGTAATGTGTGTGCAACCACATGCACGTTAGAAATGAAAGTGCTGGGCATCCCCTCCCTCACCTGACAACATGAGCTCCCCCGCCTTCCATGAAATGCTCCCAACACCACTTGCATAGTTTTCAAACTATTGTGTGGGAGTGTGCAATACAGTATACACCGTATACACAATGTCAGATTGCCCCGTTAAACGCAAAAAACAGTTTGAAAGGTTATGAGTTAGGTCATAATGCTCTTATTGCTCACAGAAAGAATGACATCAGTTTAGTCTTCCTGGGCCAGTGTTGACCCTATTTAAGAATGAAATGCACACAATCCCTATCCCCCCTAAACCCAAATATCCAAGTCTTGCTCATACAGGGAGGCCAAGGGAACCAGAGGTCGCCTACCTGCCTCTATTTTACTCTTTCATCAGAGCAAGCAGTTAATCTCTGCCCAGCTTATCTGGGGCTGCCGCCTGCCATCCCAGTCCTGCCCAGGGAGAAGAAAGGCATCGCACACACGCACGCACAGTTGGCTGCCTAAAGAAGGTGGCTGCAGATTGAATTCTTGTCTCTGTAGGATTTCTCCTAAGTTTGCATTTGTTTGTGATGGTCTGTCCCTTCTGCTCTGCTTGTTGAAATGCCTAATTTTGCCGGTGTTACTGGCCCTGATCTTTTGGTTATGGAGAAAAAAGAAACACATTTTTAGATGCAAATGCCCAGAACTGCCCTGACAATACAGCGTTTACACATGAAAACATTGTATTTGTGTTTGTGCAAGTGCTCATTCAAGTTATATTTGCTACCTCAGGAGGCTACAGTATGGTTTTACATTATTTACTCTATTTACTATTGCTATGTATGGTTTGTTTGTTTGCAAGATATCCTGTTTCTACCTAGATTAACGTAGTTTATAGGGTTGCGATTGCCGAAGGTCAAATAGATTACATCTTGGTGGTGGTCCGGATTAGAATCCACATGCAGCACGTTTTGGGAGATTCATCAAGTATTCATTTTTTGTCATTGGGAGTTGACATTTAATATTCTGAACAAGGGGTTATTAAAACCCTTGACAGAAAAAGGGATGCTTGTCAAAATGCAATATAAACCACATGTGCTGTGCTGAAATATATTAAAAAACCTTTTCAAAATCAATTTCAGAATATTTTCATGACCTTGTTTTCTATTTGCAGTTAAAGTAGTGGTCTGCCTCGATACAGTAGGTGCATCATGTTCTTTATGAATATGTCTTCAACTAACAAAATAGGACCATCATGTCTTCGCTTCATTGTGTTGTAATATAATGTTTGTTTCGGCTGCGTTCATTCAACTGCTTCCACCCACCTTCCCATGCTGCCCTTTGTTAGTTTTGTCCCACTGTCTAGCTTTTTGACAGCCTGTCATAACTCTGTCAGCCTGTCATAATGCAATGACCTAAAGGTCTCTGTGATTGGCATATATTTTTTTTCACAGAAGCCAATGAGGCAGGGGCTCAGAGATCGTACCCTAGTTACCTCCCTGACTGATAAATAACTAACGAGTAGGGGTGTTACCAATGGCGGGTGGCCAATATAGGGCGCTAGGGCACCGCCCTACCTAGTGGATCTGAGTATTTAGATTTTGATATTTGAGACATTTGTTTACATTAAACAATTCCTAATATGTCTATTTTACGTATGAGTGTTAAAATGCACAAAAATGTGTATTATAGTCATTATCAATATGCTTGAGGGGAAAATGTTCTTCCCGTTCTAGTAACTAACTAGTTCATGACTTTTATCCCATCTCTCTTCTTGAGTGCTAGAAGAATTGGCAGTGACAGTTTCAATATAATATGTTTAGAATGTTTACACAAAATGTTCAACATTCAAGGTCAAAGCAAACGTTCGCCACGAACATTAGCCAATTCTGAACTCGCCTCATAATTTTGCTGCTGGTTAAAATATCTACCGGTCTACAGAAAATATGGA
>JAODTR010085233.1:0-14441 GCA_025399935.1 Amblyopsis rosae | reverse complement strand
TATATATATGTAAGCTGTATGTATTTGCTCATTATATTATTATTATTATTATTATTATTATATAGCCTATTCCATCCATAAGAACAGCTGTAGACAGCTTCTGGTGCGATAGCTGCACACGCTCCCATATATGGCAGTCAGTTTTCAGCAGGGGTACACATTTGGCACGGCACCCCCCAACCTTTTCCTAATTTTCCAGGATTATTAAATTCAACCCTTTATTTGTCCCCATTGTCATATTGGTTTTGCAGCAAGTATCACATGACATACACAAAAACAGGCACTACATGAATATACTAATAATGTCAACGATAAAATAAGAAATACAAATAACAAATCGTCATCATCGTCACCACCTCCACCAGAATTGTGACAAACAACAAACGACAAACGATCATAAGATTATAAGAGAACCATAAAACGAAAACATCACACCACCACAGTCATCATTTGTCTTTCTGGACAGAATTTAGGAGAGAAATAGCAGTGAATGAATGTTTTATCTGAAACTCTTTATCGGAGGATGTCTTAGCCATTTAAACAAATGTTTTGCTGACACAACAAATACAAATAACAAATACAAATAGTGGGCTCTCTGCACATCACTAACACACACACACACACACACACACACGCACACACGCGCATACTCAATTGTGGCGTGCGTGCATGTGTCAGGGTATCAGCATCATCTTTGTGTGACCTTGGAAACACTTTGCCCTTGGACATTTTTTCCACTGCTCCACAGCTCTCTCTCTCTCTCTCTCTCTCTCTCTCTCTCTCTCTCTCTCTCTCTCTCTCTCTCTCTCTCTCTCCGTAACTTCCTTTTTGGACAGACAAAGCTAGCTTTTTAACTTATACATACAACTGTGATTGTCTAATCATAAACTGGACCATATATTATTCAAATATGGATGACCTACAAATATTTAAGAATATATGAAATTATGAAAATGTGTCCTTCATTTTGTACAGTCAAGGTGACATAATTTTTTTTCGGGAGGAATGACTTCATTTACTTTCTGTAGAGCTTGGAAGTTGATGTTGTAGACTGAATATATGTGATGTTAAAATTAAATTATCTCGCTCTCCCCCTCCCCCCCCCTCTCTCTCTCTCTCTCTCTCGTGTGTTTATTGTGTGTATATTTGTCCGGGACCCCTAGGGGGTCCCTAGAGTTACTGCGAGGGGTCCTCCAAATAATTAAATCAAAAACATATGTTCTTCCAAAAATGTAAATGTAAGAAAAATTACATTAACGTAAATACAATCTGTGCCATAAAAATTTAAATCGTCATTATTATCGAATTATTTTAATGGCTTAGTTAGTGGCCTACTTTTATACATGGCACTTTAGGCTGCTCTACACATTATTGTTGGCCCGCCAACTAAATATTTTATACCATATGTGATCGGGGGTCCTTGTGCCTTGTTTCTATCAGCCAAGGGGTCCCGAAAAACTTTGAAGACCTCTGCTTTAAAGCACACGCTCGTCAAATGGTTTACTCTAGTCACTGAGACATCTAGTCACCGCGTGAGGAAACCCTCGTGGGACCCTCATATGAGAAATTTATATATTTATTACATGCTTAATTATCTGTGATTGGGTTTGAAGCCTTTTTACACTGGAGGATAGTATAAGTTATGTAGGCCAAGTCTTTTTTTTTTTGGTGCTATCATTTCTGTGATGCAGATTTGCAGAATTTTATACACATACTTAAATGTACTACTGAAATACAATACAGACCTACATTGTTTAATACTTGACTACACTCTAGTGGAAATAAATAATCATTGCAATAATTTGTGTTGTGCAATAATGGGATGGAGAAACCTAATTATGTTTGTAGAAAATGAGTGAGAGTTATTTGAATAGCTCAATGTTTATAGGCTACAATATAAATTTACAGTCATTGAGAGAATTTATATTTATGTATTATGCACACAGCCGTACTGAATTTGGGCGATTCTGTCTTAATGCTGGCTAAATTCAACACCAGGGGGCAGTAGGCTAATTGTTGTTGCTTATGTGAATTAATTTGAATTGGATAAATCGGTTACATAATATATGTAATAAGTCAAATTTGATTTTATTGTCAACC
This sequence comes from Amblyopsis rosae, assembly GCA_025399935.1. Classification (NCBI taxonomy): domain Eukaryota; kingdom Metazoa; phylum Chordata; class Actinopteri; order Percopsiformes; family Amblyopsidae; genus Amblyopsis; species Amblyopsis rosae. The sequence goes on along the minus strand of JAODTR010085233.1, from coordinate 12,341 downwards.
AAGGTAAATTCCTCAAGTGAAATGTAAAAATGTTATTTTGTATAAAAATTATAATTAAAATACCTGGAGCAGCAAATAGTAGACCAAGCCTCCCAATGCATTGTTGCCATGTAAGCTTGTCAATAAGTCAATGCCATGGCCTACGCTTTCTCATTGGTATGAGCCCACTATCTGTCACAGCACTTTTACAAATCAAAAAACAAACAATAAATAGCTTTTGGGCTTGGTCTGAAGATCATCTGTGCCCATTTTGTGGAAAAAATATGGGCACTGAAATCTTTTGAACTTTTTCATAAAATCCAATATGGTACAACATTACATTGTCCTGGGTTCAAAATACTGTAGGTCTGTTTTTACTTTAGCCTGACCATGACCTTTTGAGGTGATCCTACCAAATTGTCAGAGATGTTGAGACCCTCAACGATATTGGTGTGTCAAATTTCATAACTTTTTACCAATCAGATCTATGGTTGCCATAGTCTCTGAAGAAGAAGAAGAAGAAGAAGAAGAAGAAGAAGATGTATAATAAAAGTAGAAACACTATGTGTGCCTATAAGCGTCCTCTTATTTATTGGCCCCCAGCTATAGGTGTAGCTGGAGCGGAAGGAGAGCAATTTTACACTATTAAGTAAGTAAAGGGGTGGAAGGGGTTGACCTATTAGAGGAGAAGCCTATTGCTACTGCTTCTGTCAAGCCACTAACGTCTGGTATAAACAATTTGTACAACTTAAGCAGTATGCTATAACAGTTTATCTTTGGAGGAAGGGCTTAGTTTGAGGGGCTCCTCATCATTAACATGTACTGTATGTGAGTATCTATCAATCTTTAACCCCCTGACCAGGCCTGCACCAGCAGAACCATACAACAATATAAAACAAACAAGCATGACAAAAGCAACTAACAGCCTAAAAACAAACACACATACAGAAGAGAAACACCATGAAAAGCTGGGGAAGAAGTGGGTGTCTCGCAACAAATGCAGCAATAGAGAAAAAATGGCGGAAGATCCTCCTCCTAAGGGCCAATGAATAGGTTAGGGTGGGTCAGATCAGCTGAGTGGCGGATGGCTGTCAGCTGTGGCCTGCCAGGACAAACGCTTCACTCAGTTCACTCAACACTCTGGAGCAGTAGGGGCACATGGCCTCCGCCTGTCAGTTTGACAAATATTAATACAGTTATATAGTAACATCACCAGCCATAATACTCACAGTAGTCACACGAGTCACACATGCGCAACACACACACACATACACTTATTTAGACATGTACTGTCAAATCTGCTTTTAATCAGGATATATATATATTTATATATCCTGATTAAAATATATCCTGATCTATATATAGCAATACATGTACAGGAAACAAACTGCAAGTCATGTTTTGTGGTGGTACTGCTGTTGTGAAGAAACAACTCCCAACTCACACCTATTCAAACATTGTAATCTGTTTCACCATCATCAGCCCTGTAGCAACCATCACAGTATAAGTCTATGGCAGACACTAATGACTATTATATTGCAAGCTTCTCATTTATCATTGCTGTGGAAGGTCTACACCCTATAACTGCATTATAAGCCCAGTGAGTAGTAAGCTTCTGAAATATGCACCAGTGTGAATGATGAATATTTGAAATTCATATAGCAATAGAAATTTGTATTTGCAATATACTATTGTCACTCTAATTCCGCTGCGTGTGTTTTCTCTATTTTACAATGTATTTTATTTTACATGACTGTACAACAGCAGTTAGTGGTTAAAAGGCAGTGCAGAGTGAATTGCGTCGGATTAGAGAGGTGTTTTTTTCACTTAGGTTTACCTAATGGTTTCCCAGTCGCACACCTAGGCCACCGAGAGTCCTAGATGATATATAGCCTGTTCACCTCTCGTCGGTGCCTGTGGGCGGTCCCTGTATCTTCTCAATAGGTGTTCCAAATGTTATAGCCATACCAGATGCAGGTCATGAATCAGAAGACGTGGAGCTTCTCTGCTTGCTGATTTCTTCTACAGTTGCCATTGCACTCTGAGGAAACGGGAGGATGGAGAATCAACACACGAATGCAGATGAGAGCGGCGTGTACTGAGCTGAACCCAGCCCTGCTTGTAACGGCCGTGTCTATCTAACGCACATGTAGGTGTGTGTTCCTTACCTCGCACTGTGATTGTAATGACCTCCTGGAATGAATAAAGCCTGCAAGGGAGTCTTGCTGAAAAACACATAAAAGAAACATGACTTTTTAGGATTGCCCAATGAAAATTAGAAAGATGTAAGAGAAAACAAGATCTGTCTGAGACCATTATAAAATGAGCACCCAGCAGTCTTCACACATGTTTCATATATTCCCCATTTTAATTGATAATAAATAGTGTTTTTGAACACCCAACGCTATGCATTTCAGTTTTTAAAGGCTTACATATGATATAGTCTGGAAGGCCTGAGGCATATACATATGATTTACAGTATAATAAAGCAGATATATCTAGTTTATACATTTTATTTATAGTGTCATACTGTTCAGTATATGTCCAGAAAGCTGCATATGTAAGCAGCTTATTATAAAAATAGCACCCATGAAGGATGTATGTAACCTTACACTATAAATCAAGATTATTAGTGAACTCTGAGCAAGCCAACATTTAACACTCTCTAACCACCCCCTAATTAGAGCAGGAAACACTATACCGGTATATTATAACATGAAAGAGACCCTGAGAAATGACTAAAATGAAACAATCCTCTTTCCAGGAGGGTCAAGTGAGTACAGCACCTTGTGTTAAAATGATAAACCCAGCGAAAACTGGCTTTGAAATCCCAAACAGCAGATTATTTTGTGGAGAAAACACAATGGATGTTTATATGAAAGCAACATGGAGACGATTTTGTCATCAAAGAATTTGCCATGCAGTAGAAACACATAGATAGGAACAAGAACATGTTATTCTATGGACCGCTTCTATATTAGCTGCTGAAGGCCTTCTGTCCCTCCCAGGTGGCCTGAAACACCACACGTGGCCTGCTCTGCTGTCTCAGGATGGGAGAAACAGCTTCTCCCAGAGCAGGGAACTGTCCCAAAGCACCTCCTGGCACGGCATGAAAGACAACTCCCTGCATGGCCGCGGGTCTGTTTTGTAGCTCCGCTTTTGACGTAATTACACTCAATTGGAGAGGTAGCGAGATGGGGCGTTCTGGTGGTGGGGTCTGTCTGCGTGGGCCCCTGTAGAGGTATTCTTCTGGGAAAGAGTGGAACGAAAGGGCAGATGATGGGGCCAACAGGGTGGCCTGTGGATGTGCTAATCCCCCCCTTCCTTATTCACTGTCAGCAGAACCACCCAGGCGTTCAGCTACAGCTGCCCAAGCCCAGAGCTTCTCTTGCAGGTATGAGGGACTTAACGGTACTGAAGCCAAGCTACATGGTAATTAAAAGAACACTTTGCAACGCGCTGCCAGATAGCCTCATATAACCTCCACAGAAAATTCCATTTGGCTGCTTTCAAGTTTCATAATTTGGCTACGCCATATTTCTTTCCCCCTTCTACTAAGAAAAAACTTTTATTTGGTTACAGAGCCAGTATGTTGCCTGTCCTGTCAGCATCAAAACCTTCTACTGCCAGTACAAACTATCAACTATATAGGTTACCTAGTTTATATAACTTAATTGTTAATAAAAAAAGAGACCGGAAGAAAAACCTGAATATTTATTTCCTTAGCACAATACACAGCATCAACTTTAATCAAGCCTAAATCCAAAACACATGTAAAACAGATCCTTGGATGCTCCTTAATAGGTTTGAGGTACCAAGAACATAGTTACATTATAATAAATAGCAACAATATATGAGTACATGACAAAGTAACAGTTTGTTCTTATATTAATGAATATTTTACAACACATTTTCAATTGTATAAAGTTGTAAAGGTGTAAAGAAAAATTTTTCTTTACATAAAACATTGAAAAATATTGCTTCTGTACTTCAAAGCAGATCTGTAACATCCATTTCAAGTGGAGAGTGGTCTGGGGATTAAGGCAGCAAGGAGCTGTGATGAAGGCCTCTTATGTTCACATGGTATTTCAATTGATAACACCAGTGAGTTAATCCCTGACGGTGAACACCCCTCTGTAAACAGAGCACATTAAAACACACTGTTGTACACACTTTGATGTCAAACACAATTCCCGGGCAGGAGCTGGTGGAATCTTGAGAGGGGAAGCAGAACAAACCATTACACACTCACTCAGCAACCTCTATGACGGCTAAACATGAATGAAGGCAGGCAGCAGATGCTAGCTCCTACTGTGGGCTGTTAGTGATGTCTTTGAGAATGTCACACGCGTTCTTAGAGATGACCTCGCGGAGCTTCCGTACACGGCGGGGGCTGGACGCGGCCACGTAGCTCTCCGGCCGCAGCACGGCCATGCCGTCGCTGACGTCGCCCATGACAATGACCTGGCCCTCGGCGACGGCGCCGGTGATGTTGGGACAGGGACAGCTCCAATCCATGTTGAGGAAGGTGATCTCCAGGGGCTCCTGGCCAAAGAACCTCAGGCCCATCTTGTCGTCCTTGAAGATCTCCTCCACGGTGATCAGGGCGTGGCCCGAGCCCGCCTCCTCCGACACGTCCGTCATGCGACCCAGCACAACAAAGTCACTCCTACAGAAGCTGCTCACCATCTTGCCCCTGGGCTTGCACGTCTTGCACTGGTGCATCCTGGGATGTGGACACATCTCCTCGCACGCCTCTTTGGACACAAAGTTGTTGCTGTTGCCGCCGCAGCCGCTGTAGATGAAGAGCTGGCACTGGCGCAGGGTTGTGCTGTAGGCCCAGCGCGGCTCGTACGCCTTGCAGGGTCCCTGGAGGCTGGCCAGGCCACATGGAGCCCACACAGCCGGACCACAGCACCGCATACACTCCTCGTAAGTGTACCACCATGCATCAGGGGCCGGCTGCTGGCCGCTGTTGCCATGGCAATGGGTGTAGGAGAGGCAGCTGTTGGTGTCTGCCTGGTAGTACCAGCTCACCGTCTGTCGCTGGCCGCCACAGTCCTGGTTGGTGTCAGGGGTCTTCAGGCAGGGCCGGGGCAGACAGTGGCTCTCCCCCCTCAGCGGGGGGGTTTCGGGGGGCTCTGCGGGCAGCACGGACAGCGAGTGGCGGGCCTGTACCGAGCCGGAGGGGTTGCTCGCCGTGCAGATGTAAACGCCCGAGTCGCGCGGCTGGGCGTTGTGGATGACCAGCTGGCCGAGGTGGGTCACCACCACGTTTCTTCGCACGTTATTGGGCCGCATGATGGCGCGCTCCGCCCCCGCTGCCTCCTCCTGCTTCTCCCAGGTGATGTCGGGTGCGGGGCGTCCCGTCACGTCGCACAGGAAGCTGGCCGTGTCGTCCGTGGCGACCGACTGGTGCGCGGGGCTGCTGACCATGACGGGAGGCTGGGGGTCGGCGGGGGGGGCCACCGTGGCCCACAGGGGCGTGGTGGTGGGCTGGAGGGTGGTCTCCTGGGCCGGGGCGGGGCTGGTGTGGGGCCAGGCAAGGTGGAAGCGGCAGGCCACCACAGCCAGCGTAATGCCCTTGGAGCAGGCCTCTGCGTCCATGTAGCACTGGTTGTAGTACGTCATGCCGTCAGATGCGCACGTGAAGTGGGGCTCCCTCTCGCATCGCTCGCGGCACCTGCACACGGGCTGACCGTCCCAGACGTGGCACCGGGAGCCCTGCTGGGTGCACGGGAAGCTGGCGCACGTCGTGTCCGTGGCAACGCCCGCTGGGGTCTGGTGGTCGGTGTGGCGCGCCGCCACGCAGCTGTGGTTCCCACACACGTTGGGACAACACTTCTCCATCTGCTCACACTCCTGGTAACAGACACACGCGTGACCTGACTGTGTGTGTAGTACGCTATAATAATACTGATTGTATCCTTAAATTAACATCATATATTAAATAAGACAATATAAAATACAATTAATAACATGAATAAAGCATACTCACAATGTAGTTATGGCGGGTTATAACCCTAACACATCAACAATCTACTGTGTGTTATTTAAATTGCTTTTGACCAATGGAATCATAAGTACACACCAAAGCAGAAACAGCTCCTACACAGATGTACAAATATCCCAGTAACTCACCTGATCTGAGTCACACTCTCGTGTGCAGGTACTCATGGCATCCACCCACAAGTTGGGGTTAATTTCATTGGGACAGATCCCCGCATGTGAGATGGCTACGCGGGGCATGGAGCAGACACGGTGGTTCAGCATGATCAAAATGCACACCAGGAACCATATCCAGCGTGGGAACAGCATCCACCACATCGCCAGCTCAAAACAGGTAAAACACGTGGTAAACGGTGAAGTTCGCAGATACACCGAAGGCTAGTTACATGAGCTGTTGTACTGTAGGTATAAGCCTGGTATTGAGCATGAAATAGGTGAAACTGTCAAACAATTCAATAGCGAGTCATGTATCCATAAAAACAGTGGACTTAAATTGAGGTCCAGTTCGTCATTTAAACTCAACGAGGATTCTCTATTTATACTTTGCTCTGCACAAAAAATAGATACAGTACAATAATCGTCAACCACGAACAACCACTCATAGTTTGTCGAGTCACAAGCAAATGTCAGTTATGAATTACTCCTGAGATGTTGTTGAAAGGACTATAAAAAAAAAACTTTGGGCTGGGGCTGGCGGAGCATCTGACTGTTAAAATGATTGCTGGTATCCCCATTTAACCCTTTGTAAGCCCTATGAGCGCAGAGACGCCGAAGCGCACGGCGCGTAAAGACGCACAACGCACTCTATTTGTTAATAGTGGTTGCAATATTGTAAATACATTGTATTAATAATGCACCTAACAATATAATAAAAAAAACTTTTATATGTTAAAGATTATGAACAGACATATTTTCATAGATGCGTATGGCATGTTAAATGACAACACGATATGTTGAATGAAATGCAAGGGCAGTCATGACATTACTATCACACATGGTTAGTACGATGCCGATAACAAACAATCGAAAAGTGTTTGTCACACTCCAAAAGTCTTACTATAGTGTGCATTACTCTAACATTGAACTGCTGTATGTCTACAGAAAATATTTATTTGCTAAATATCACCTCTAATTTGTAGTTTTCTTAATTGTTACTTTTTTTGTCTACCTTTGAATAATGTTTGTGTGTTTATGTGTTCCAATAAGTACATGTACTATACCAAAAGTACATTTAAGTACATAGAGAAGTGACTTTTGATTCTGATAAACATTGCCTTAATTATAATATTTCATAAAATGATACATTCCAACACATTCATGAAAATGTGTTGCAACATACTGTATAACTTAAGTAGAAGCATTAACTAACAGTTTCTGCCTTTACGTTGACAGTAAGCCTGTTCTCACAGTCTGCCTTTCTGTACTGGATTAGATATCTAAATAGATCTCTTTTGTCATTGATTTGTAGGAATTCAGTATTAAGTTTGCCATGATGCCAGGAAATGCCACTTTGAATATAAGGGATGTGAAGTCTTTCACAACATGTACTACTGAACATAATAACATGGTGTCAGCCCTCAAACACAGACTATTTATGTGTTTGACTTCAACAGGTTCCTGGAATAGCACTGCATTTGATAACACCCATTTTAGGAACTGGCCTAAAGCCAGTAAAGGTGAAATGAGGATAATTTAACTCCAACAATTCCAGCAGTAGACAAGCGATACATTTCTCCATGTACACCTACCCTTCCTGTAGGAGGCAAATTATTGAATGAATGAAGTTGTTTTTCTAACAGTGTGCACCACCACTTTGTAAGCTATTCCAGTTGGCTTTCTCAATGGTTCACATGAGGACAGGAAAACTTGCAGACTGCCTTCCAGTGCTATAACTGCAGCCCCACGCTGCGCACAGTTTGTGAGATTGGTTGTTTTTCATGCCTGATTGTTGTAGGTTATTCATGAAAAGCAAATAGCTAAATACTAACTGTTTGTTTCGAGAGCCCGAGCCCATAAACAGGATTATAGGTGCTCTACTTTTCTAGTGCTGCGTTTTAATAATGTACAATGTATGTATGAGATTGGCTTATGTCCAAGCAGATGGATATCATACCTCCCTTGACAGTATAGGCTACTCTAAGAAAGGTATCTCACCTTAAATGCCCCCTACAGTTAGAAGACTATCTGTCATTGATAAAGGCAGTGTTTCATGTGGAGACAACCCTAATAAACTCCTGTCAAACTCAATGAAGATGAATATAACTTAAGGCTATGAAAGGGGTTTCAAACCATTTATAGCATGAAAGGTTAAGCACCTGCTTTGAACCAACTCGGATGTGAACAAAATCATTAAAAGACACCCTCTAGCAAGAGGTTATACAAGGATTCAAACATCGCTAGACATACAGTATATTTGGCTTTGTGTAGCTGGATGGCTCCTTTGGGGATTTTTGATGTTCTTTTTTCAAATAATGTCAACAAATCTGTATATTCACTATGGATCTGACGAATCCATAATGTTACATTACAGACTTGTTTATCAGCTGTAACAAAATTACCCCAGATGCCAGAATAAACTCCAGGAACTAGGTCTTTAAGCCAGTAGAGGTTATATTGTATTGTAGTACAATATGTCCTGATGTGATTGTTTCATATCACCACGACACCACCACACTTCACAGCCACAACTCACTGTTGTTGACCACAAAGGTGGGTGGTTGTACTGTTGGGGGAGGGGCACATATGGTGAGAGAGGGAGGAGCCAGAGGCAGTCACTCAGAACACAGATGTTAAATACCAGCATTCAAACCAGTCACAAACCAGAGCAGTGCTTCTGTTTGCTTGTTTCAACCACAAAGATCACTTAAGCACAACTTGGTGCTAATTTGCACATTTCAAACTATGGATGTCTTCATTTAATACTTGTATTGTCTTTGGATGTTGTATATATGTGTAATGTAACAGAAATTGTATAATAAAAACAACAGTAGTGCCAGTATACTTGTTCCAGTTGTCATGTCACCCAACCATTGTGCAATACCCTGACAAAGCACAGAGAGCAGTGCATAAGAGAAGGATGCACTTTATTGGCATCCAGAGGACAAGCCTACTTTCTTTATGACCACTTCACCAACAAAGTTGTTTTCAATAATCCTCAGATGCAGGCTCCAAGTGCTGTGGGCCGACTGGGAGAAGTGGGCACCGCCTGGCCTCAACCGCATCACTGCCCACAGGCCACAGCATTACTGGCAGCCTGGCTCTCATCCATCCACAACTATCTGAACATGTCAGAGCTATCACACTGGGGGAGGGAAATGGAATCCAGTGGCGTGATCAACAGATTAGTGCTTATTAGAAAGCATCATGTTTGAGGAATCTGGTGGTATGCGTCATTATTGTCGAATGTTTCTTTGCATTACCATTAGCTCATACTGTAGCTCACACCACATTACTGTATTGCTTTCACACAAAGCATAGAGAGCATTAAATCATTAAATACAGGTGCAACATATTACTTCTGTCCTCTGTTTTTATGTAGTGATGGATACATTTATGTATGCAGTACATTTAGTTGAAATTAGTGTGTGGCAGCCCTTTTGTGTTTGGTTTGTATTTTTATAGTGAACTTTCATTTTTGTGAGAATGTTGTATTAATCAAAGGAATCATTCCCCTTTCTTGTACATTTAAACTGCATTGAAATGGTCCGCTATGGAGTGCAGTCTTGCCCTACAGTAATCATCATAAATTGAGATCTCCTATTTTCACCATTAGATGTATTTAGTAGCATGCGATATTCATAATACCAGGTTGATAAAACTTGTTTTACATGTAGACATCATTTGAGAATGAAATCAAAGAATTCATAATTTTTTTAAATAAAGACATTAGCATTGATATTTTGGTAGAATATAATTCAAGTTTTACATATTTGGTTCACAAATGAATCACACAACTGAATAAACGTCTTTAAATGAGTGTAACTTAAATAGTAATACAGTACAAAAATAGGTGTTCTTTCCAGGAAAGCAGAGTGGCACAGTATTTTGCTGTCTGTTGAAAACCTAAAAATATAAAATATTCATAGAAAAATTATACATTCAAGGGTTGTTTCCCCTGCAGTAAGGCACTATGGCAGCCTTGAGTCAAGCAGTATTTACAACAAATATATAGTATGTTTTTCCCTACTGTGAACAATACCATCAATGCCAGTAGCTTAAAGGTATAGAAAGTCATTTTAGAGAAAGCTTGTTGATTATTTGAACTAGATCAAAACAAAGGTCCTTCAATGCCATAGGGTGTTCCCTCAGAAGCTCCGCCCCACACATTGTAAATGTCAAACGCATTCCCAAGGTTAGGACATTGTTGTTGTTTATGTTCCTAGTTACAGCCAGTGCTGTGTAGAAGTACCACATTCTTTTTTCAACACACACAGAGAACATTAAGCTTGCACCAGACTGCAAGGAGATATTTGGTGAATTTTACGTAAACTGTAATGGCTTACAATCGCTTACTATACCTTTACCTGACACTGCCCAAACCATTCTGATGTGCTCAACTCAAGCCTGTTGAAATTCAGGTTTGAGCTCCACCCCAAACCAACACAGTAAGTGAAACTGCCATCACAATTAAAAAGTACTATGTTAACATAAATAGTACTCTTTAACTCCTCTGCCAGACATTCTGAACCCTAGGGTACAGCATCAAGATGCCAAAGATAGGTGGGCACTACTGTGCTAGTCCGGCGTCCTTTGCCATGCCGTAGAAGATTCCTCTCTGTGATAGGAGGTTTGTCGGTGTATCGAATTCAGCAATCTTTCCCTTGTCCAACACCAGGACTCTGCCGGGGGTGGAGAGAAACACACATTAAAATACACACAGTGCACGTTCTGTCAAAATGGTAGTGTGTGTGGGGTTGGGTACGCTTTTTAAACTGTCTCTAAATTACAATTTAACAGAACTGTCAGTAAGAAAAAAAGATAAAATGTATGTCCCTTTTAAACTGGCTAATCACAGGCCACAACAGGAGCATGGCTTCTGCATTTTGTGCAAAACCATGAGGGAAAACCAGTAGTAGGGATCCACAAGTCACACATACAATTATTTTACTGCATCCCTACAGGCTGCACCTGTAGGGATGCAGGTCCTGCCACAACATTTCACAATTTTTGTCTTTGTTGGTGGTGTCATTTTGAGTCTGGGGTCCTGGCCCTGAGTGGAGTTTTACACAATTGGCTTTTGATATAAAAAGCTGTCTAAATTAACAGAGGTTCTCTGTATAACTCATTGTCAAGTTTTATATGTAAATGTTCTTATGTTTATGTTTTAATAAAAGCTCACCTCGTTTGTCAAATAAAGACATCACTTAACTGACAAAACAATTGCTAAAAATAGGCCCATACTCCTTGCGCCTATTTTTCCTTTCATTACCTGTCTACAAAATATAATTATAGTTTTTTTCGTTCAGCTAGAGTATGTCAAATAGATCCGTATCTGAAAGGCACATTGTCTGCGCCACAGTTAAATAGCGGTGCCGACAGAATTAACCATTGCTTGTTAACTGTCTAGAGTAAAGAATGAAAGAGATAGCCTACTAGGGTTGGGTACCGAAACTCGGTTCCAAGTTGGAACCAAAAACAAAATGTCAAGAACCGGGTAGCTTTAAAATAATAATATTTCGGTTCCGCTTATCGGTTCCAAAATGCAATTTAATTATTAGAAATAGTTTTAGCTGATGCGTAGCCATCTGCCTATCATGCTGCACGCGTCATCGCTGCAGTGTATTTCAGAACCTAGCATACATGTACAGTGTGAAAGATGGATCTCGCTAAACGGTCAAAAGCTGGCCTCATTTTAAGAAAGAAAATGGCGACAAGGCAAGTTGCGCATTTTACCTTTTGATCTGCCAGGACGGGCGAAATACTGTCTCGTAATTTGAAAAATTTAACTTAACTTGCATGTAAAAATGCAAGCATGCCCAAACTGACGGGACACTTCTGTTTACCTCTTTGAGGTCTGTTTCTTCCTTTTTTCCTAACCCAAATCCATCAGATCAACTTCCTTATGACGAAAGCGATCACAACAAACTCTGCTCCCGCTCTACCTGTAGTGGATCTGAATGCGTTGTGTGAGCACCAGCATAACAAGCTACAGCTGAAGCCATGCTAAAACAATTAATATCGTTTTCTAGCGTTATGATCTTACAACGTTTTATTTGTTTTATTTTTTACTTTGAATTACACTGGGCTTGTTACAGTACCAATACGCGCCGCCGCTGTTCTAAAAATAGATCATATTTTTGCTCTCTGAAGTACGAGGCCTATATGCCTAGTTAAACTCAAAAGGTTGACAATGC